>VZTT01065235.1:13441-24694 GCA_013400855.1 Buphagus erythrorhynchus
TTTTTTTTTTTTTGATAGTTCTCAAGAAGAGGCTAAAAGGTGATTACGTAATGCTGGAAGATATTGTGATAGAGTAACTACACACATACCCTAAGTGGGTAAAAAAGAAAAAAGCAAAAAAAAGCTCCTTGATGCTGATATTTGTACCCTGAACCTGATCTATTATTCACAGTCAGACTTAAAATACAAAAAGAACCCTGTAAATTACATCACTTCTGCTCACAGATCCAATATTTTAAAGCCAAAACCTGTATTGGCATATATTAGGCAAGGTACCTAATATATCTATGGTGTGTTAATATAGCTAGAATACATTAAAGTTAATGTCTGTCATATTTGTGAGCATATTACTGTGGATGAAAATTTTCAACATTCGTTTATTACACTTTTTTTTCCTAATAAGTATTTTTCCATATTTTCCATGCTAGCTTCCATAGAAATTATCCAAAAGATAACTTTTCATCAAAAATCTCTGACCTGCTTATAGAACCTAGCCAATCAGTTCTTTGAATAATGAAAAAAAAATCCTGTTCTTTATCTTGATACATTTAGCATATAAATGTTTTTAAATATGCACATAATATAAATGTAGCAGTTCAGAGTATTTGGTTATATTGTGGCTGTACTACAGAGTCCTACCATTTGAACAGGGTGTCACACAGCTTGGTTGACTGTAACCAACCCTGTTGTTCTTATTGTACTTGGTGGTGAAAGGACATGAAGGATGTGTTTGCACTGACAGCAAGACAGAGCTCTCATTGTCACAATACTTGAGCACTTTTGTTGGTTGCTGTAGTAGTATTGGCATTTTTATGTTTTTGAAATATTGCTGAATAATTGGAGCATGAATTACTGATGAAAAAAAGGATTTGTTGCACATCTGCTTTCCTAACTGTATTCTTAAGTGTACACACACATTTATTGATATCTATATTTTTAAATGTGAGAATATATGTATTAAGTATTTATTAAACCCACTCTTCATTTCTTGAATTTAAAATACTAGATGTGCATCATTGTGCTAGCTGGCATTGCAGACACCTGACTTTTACAATATAGCTATTTTTTTTCCTGAATTTACAAGCTGAGTAACAGACAATTTCATAACTATAGACAGTACATCTGTGCTGGTACACATAGGATTAAATATTTTGCCAGCTGTGATAGATGATTTGTTTAAGCCTAAGGAAGTTCAGAGCAAAACGGAAAAGTATTCTCTGCAGGAAAATATATAGAAAAGTGAAGGGATTGAGTACCTAATAAAGGACTGCTATATCTAGCTTTGCTTGTAAGTGCTCTAATCTTTTTCTCGAGTACTTTAGGATGACTAGATTCCCTTTGCCAGAGTGCACAATGTATACAGGTTGTATATTTACATTGTTTCAGCAGGCTCTGACATTTTTTTTGGTGTCAGATAAATCTATTTTTTCTGAGGATGGGCCCATATGGCTGAGCAGTATAGTAATGCTGAACTCCACAAGCAACAGCACAATGCAATGGCTGCCTGTTGCACGCATCCACAAAAATGCCCAGCAAAAAGCTGTCATTTGGCTGTGCCAGATCATGGTCTTGTGTTATGCTAAAGTCATAAGGTAAGACACCAATGATTCTTTCAAACAAGGTGCTGCCCATACTCATACATATGTGCATCTATCATTATCTATCTGTGTATATATATATATATATAGGTATATGCATGTCAACTTCTCTGTGTGTCTCTCTCATACCATGAGGACCAGTCCTGTGTCCTTTTTGCTTGGGTAAAAAAAAGAGGGATTTTTGTGGGCAATGTTTCAAACCTTTTTATGGGCAATGTTTCAAATAAGGGAAATTAATTCTCTATGTATTTCTTGGTCATTACTTGATACTAGTCATTATTAAAAATAGACTATTCAAATCTGTGTTATGCAGTTTGGAATATAATCTGTATTTACAGTTAAAAAAGCATAATTTGGGCAGTCTCTCCATCTCCTTATTAATTTATGCATCTGTGGTCTTGTAGGGCATGAAATCTAAATAATGTGGCATTGACTTTTTGAAGTTTAGGAAACTGTACTGATTTCTGCAGCTGAGTTACCAGGCTGTGCTGAAGTTCTTGGATATAACGGTGAGAGCCTACGTCTGTAAAAATTATCATGGTTTGAATTGGGCTTTTTTTCTTCTCACCCTGCTCCATTTTTAACCAACATGGCTGCTTGCATGCTGATCCATGGGAAGACATGGATAATAAAGCACTAGGCTTCCTATGGGAAGATGTATTGTCTTGCAATTGCTATTTATGTGTGATACTCCTCCCACCTAATGGTACCTAAATGTTCATGTCTAATATAAGTTCTGTATCTGAGCCTTCTCTTAAGTCATGTGTGTTGCAGTAAGGACTATCCCACCAGCCTTTCAGTAGGAAGACTTGTCCTTTTGGCTATGCTTCTCTTTCTTCAGAAGAAAGACCTCTGGGGTCAGCTAAGATGGAAAGCTGAGCTGTTACAAGCCAGCTCAAGTCAGCCCTACCGACCTTAACTAGTCATGTAGCCAAGGCCCAGATGCAGCTATGTCAGCTGGCTGGATTTCTTGCCTCAGATGTGAGCAGAATGAACCCCTGATTGTGCAATAAACCACCATGATACTCTTGCTAAACCAGAGGGAGCAATCAGCTGGCTTCTTACTGCCCTTCCTTTTAGTACCTTATGTCAATGCAGCAGGAGAAATTTCTGCTACCAGGCACTGCAAGGACATAGAAGTGTCAATAATTCTTACAAAGTTGTATTTTTTTAACTTTTTACTACTTCTTTTGAAATTGTATTTACACAATTTTGCCAGCTTTACCAGCTGCTATCAGACCTAAACCTAGAAGCTTCTGCTTTGGGATATTTGGGTTGTTGCACATTTTATCAGTTACCTTTAGGTGCTTTGATCTGTTGTTTTGAGCAGATAGCAAGACCAGGGTCTAAGGGGAGAAGGCTGAAAGGAAAAATGTTCTCAAGTGATGCTGCCTCTCATGTAGTACGTGAACAGCTTTTGTTAGTACCAGACATTTCTTCAGAGGATATTATTTGTCTGTCTCATGGTGCTAGACAAAAAACTAGAAAAGAATTAATGATTAGGTGTCATGATATTTCCTGGCTTCTGTGCTTCTTTTAGCTTGCGCTGTCTGTCTCAGCCCAAGCCCAAGTGGTGACTATCCATTATTTTTAATTTTCTACCTCCTCCTGCAATTAATTATTGACTCTGCTTCACTATAAGCCACTTCATAGTGAGTGGTAAGATTTTATGAAATTAATTTAGGTTCTTAAAAAAGAAATAGCTAATTAAAAAATATGAAATGGCATTAAATTTCTGAATACATGGTGTATTGGTGCTAAAATATACAACTGCAACTTTTCAGACTAAGAAATCAATAGTAGTCCAAGTAATCACAAATTGGCTGTACAATACTAACTAAAAAAAGCTGAATTTACATATAGAGATCTCACTCATGAAAACCCCACCCCCAAAATGAAAATGTTGTATGTTGTTTATTCCCATTCAATACATATTACTTCTTTGAGCCAAGAAATGTTAGGTGATATCCTTTTGAAAACTTTAAGTAATATGTGGTTCAGTGATTACATCTCCTAGGTAAAAAAAACCCAACCCAAACCAAAAAAATTAAAAATAAATTATTTATCATTAGATGACTAATTGGCTTTAAAGGCAGACTAAAGACTGTGTAGGAAAAATGTTGGTGCTTGAAGAAGAGGCTTAAAATTGTATATTGGAAGACGCAGTTTGGAGATGTTCTTTTGATTGTGTGGTAAGCAACTCTTACAATACAGTAATTTATCCTTATAAATAAAGCAGATGTAAGTTGGGGAGATCAGTGTTAAAATTTAAGTTGTCTTAATGTGATTGAATCAGCCTTATGTCAAACATAGTAAAAATCATTGTGAAAAGAAGTTAGAGAACTACTTGTCAGACTTAAAGGCAGGAAAAACAAATGTTAGCATAGTTTATCATCAAGTGCTGAATATTCCATGTGTAGTTTATTCTATTTTTTCAAAGGTTTATATTCCTTTTTTCTTTGTCTGAAATTCAATATTGCCTTAAATTATTTTTTCAAATTAAAAATTATGCAAACTAGATTAATTTTTAAATGGTTTGTGTACTGCTTTTGGTGACTGCATCTTGAAGTAATTTTCTACTAGTAAATCTGTTCACTCTGTAAGAAGTTACAATTTGAAAAGGAGAATGGGGAATTTCAAAACAAACTTTGTGTAATGAACCAGTCCTTCTATATTTTTGGTACACATTAAAATATGCTGGTGTAGCTATTCTGAAGAGGCATTGTCAGCCAAGGAAATGACCTATGATTCTGTTGTGTTGGAACACAAGGAAACCACAGCTGGAATGCAGTGCATGGACTAAAGCAGTACAAAAACAATTAATATATTTTTTGTGGTTGCTTGGCCAAACCCTGAAGCCAGAGTAGGACCATAATTTCTGACCACTAAATTTGCTAAACTAGTTTTAAGAAAATTCAAGAAGCACTTTTGCTGCTGGGAGAAAAACATTCAAAGCAGTTTTTTTTTTACTGAAGCATTTCTACCTGGTACCTGTTCATTCCCTGAATCATTCTCTGACTTTAATGATAGCTTTATAACCCTGGAATTAATTTAGTAATTGATTCACATAACCTTAATTACAGTGTGAAGTAATGGAACTCTGATTGTACATGAGCCAGACTATAATCAGTGATGCATGTACTCTGGAAGAAAAATCCTGTCAGAAGTGAATGATCTTTATGGGCTGTGACTATTTAAAAGTATAAGATGACCAAAAAAAATCCAAATAAATAATCAATATCTTAATTTCTTTAGTTAATGGAAATCTGGATTAAAAGAATTCTGTTGTGTGTGTACATATCAGGAAATTCAGCATAATTTTATTGATTTACTGGCTTTTTAATAAAGTCACAGTGTTGGTGTCTGTCAGTTATCTGTGATAGCTTTGTAATATATTGGCCAGTTCATCTTAAATTTCTCAGGCAGTAGAAGGCTGCAGGCAGTGAAGGAGTTCTGCTAAGTCCTGTGAAGTTCTGTGGCAGGAGAGGAAGGAGTCAGTGCCTCTGTCCCTGCTGGGGGCAGGCTGGCAGAGTGCAGCACTGGAGGAAGGGCAGCCAGGTGCCCTGGCCCCTGGAGGTGTGCCAAGGCAGACACATGGTACCTGCTGGGGCTTTGACATGGATATGACTTCTATTTTAGCTGTCTAGCCAAAACTGGAAACAAGGAGTGGGAGGAAGGAAAATGAAAACTTTTAGATGGCACGGAGGAAAAGGAGGAAAATAAGAACACTGTGGGAAAGATGAGCAGAGGAAGTGCACATGGTTATAGTAAAATAAGCTACAGCTACATGGACAGAGGACCCTGCTTACTGAAATGTCCCCAGTTTTTTAAGAAGACTTAAACACATATTTATTTTTTATCTACTGCTCCATGTAGAGAGATCAGGAAGCTCTATCATTGTGTACAGAGATTGTATGCCAAATCTTGACCTGCATACATCAGGTATCTGCCTTATCTAATGCAAACTAAGACCAAGAAAAAAAAGTTTTTCTGGGAATGCATATGTAAAAATTGGTTGTTTATGAGAAAGAAATTTGTAGAAGATGGGTAACTGCTGACATTATTGCACACACAAGTGTTCCGTTACCTGTCGTACCTCTAGGAGATAAATAGGGAAGGAATTTAGATCCACCCTGCTTCTGATATTTTCAGCTGTTCATTTGAATATCCTACAGAGCAAAAAAAAAAGTATCTGTCTCTGGCTGTCCTTTCAACAGACCTAGGAAGTATTTGTGAAATGTGAACAAGGGCTGGAGGCAGTCTGAAAAAATGTCCATATATATATATATATATATCTTAAAGCACTTGGGCTACTTGGGAGAATGAAAAGCAGTATAACAATATACTAATCTGAATCTCACTAAAAATCAGTGTTATTAAATGTCGCTTTATAGAACTCCTTAGACTCTTTTGAACATGTTTGCACCCATTGAAATTAATGGCCAGAGAAAAAGAATTGCAAAGAAAAGTAAATCTGTTTGCAGAAAAGTTGCTTTCTGCTGTCTGATTGCATACATACAAAATCTGAATATTACTTATATATTCAATTACTTATACATTAGATACTATATTTTGAAAGACTGGCAGCAGTCACCTTGACAGAAGAGGTTACAGTGACAGTGCTACTTTGTTGCCAGTAGTAGCATCTGTGTTAGATGTGCTTTAATTAAGTTTGAGTTTTGAAGTTTATTGCTGTCACAGTACTTGGTGACATTTTGTGAAAACGAGGTGGGAATATTAATACAGCTTATCAGTCAGATAGTCTCTGCCTGTTGCTCTCTTTGCCAACTTGACACTCCACATCTACTGTTCTCGGGAGAAAGGTGGCATCCTGCTGGAAGACATCTAGTGGGGAGAGGTAGAAAATTCTGGGGTCAGTTAATGCTGCATTCAGACACATAAGTCAGGTTCACTTAAATACCTTCATGAATTTACTCCAGTGTAAAACTCAAGAACTTCCTTGAAGAGAGAATCCAGTGAATTCATATGGCTTCATCTTTTCCTACTACATTTACAAAGTTATACATTGCTTAAATTGTCCTCTTACTGCAGAATTTAACCTGTCTCACTCTTTGATGCTCTCCTAATTACTAGAAGCTCAAGTGGAAAAAGTAACAAGGGTTTACAAAACCTATCAGGCAGAGGTTCCATTTTACCTGAAGTCTGCATTACTAATGACTTCTGAAAGACAGATGAAACATTTAATTACTGCTAAACATGAGACTTTTACAGTTAGGTATTTAGGGTTTGTGTGGCCAGGTTTTGGTAGCTGGGGCAAGGGGAGGGAGGCACACAGCTATCTTTCTGTGAGAAGCTGCTAGAAGCTTCCCCCATGCCCCCATGCTCCAATATGAATGTGCCACTGGCCAAGGCTGGGCCAGTCAAAGCAGGTAGCAGTTCCTCTGTGACAACGTATTTAAGAAGTAAAAAAATAGTATAGCACAGATGTAATTGCGCTAAGAGAGGATTGAGAATATGTGAAAAGGACAACTCTGCAGACACCATGGTCAGTGCAGAAGGAGGGGCAGGAGGTGCTCCAGCTGCCCTGAGCTGATTCCCCTGCAGCCCTTGGTGCAGCCCATGGTGGGGCAGCTGAGTCCCTGCAGCCCTTGGAGGTCCATGGGGATGCAGAGATCCACCTGCAGCCACCCTGGAGCAGGTGAATGCTGCGAACCTGCAGGAGACCTGTGCTGGAACAGGGTCCTGGCAGGACCTGCAGACCTGTAGAGAGAGGAGCCTATGCTGGAGCAGTTTTCCTGGTAGGGCCTAAGACCATTTGTGGGGGCCCACACTGGAGCAGGGTGCCAAGCTGGAGGAGTTCATGCAGGAATGTCTCTCATGGGAGGCAACCGAAGTTGAAGCAGGGGATAGACTCCTGTCCCCGAGCAGTGGCAGAGAAAAACCTGTGATGAGTTGACCATATCTCCCACTCCTGTCTCCTTCCACCACTGGGGCAAGAAGGTAGACGTCCTGAAGGAAGGAGGAGTGGAATGAAGGTGGTTTGAAAATTCATTTTAATTCTCATTATCCTGCTGTGATTTTGATTTGTTATAAATTCAATTAATATTCTCAAGTCAAGTCTACTTTGCCTGTGACAGTAATTGATGAGTGATCTCTCCCTGTCCTCATTCATCTTTCATTATAATTGTTTTCCACTATACATTTGCAGAATTGAGTGATAGAGCACCTTTGGTGGTGGCTGAGCATCCAGACAGGATCAAACAAGCACACTTATACTATTTTATGATGTCCTGTTTCTAGGAAAAAAAGAACGTTGGTAAACTAAAGCTGCAGTGCTCTGTAGTTTTTTGGTGGTGCTGGGTTATTTTTGTTGCTGTTGTGTTCAGGTTTTGTGTTTTGTTTTGTTATTTTAGTGGGAAATTTGTGAGAATTAATTTTTCAGCTTTCATCAGTTTAGTATACAAGTGTCAGCAGTGCTGAATGAATGCATGTACTTTAATGAAATACAAGATTGAAACATTGAACTCTTCCAGTTCCATTGTTTGGACTGGATGTATATGTAAAAGATGTAATACCTGTTCATTTGATTTTTTTATGTCTTGGCTTATTTGGGGTTTTAGGTGCATAAGATGAGTAAGATTAATAGGGTTCCTCCATGCAAAGCTGCAAAAATAATAGTAAAAAATCAGTGGAAATTCTAAGTAGAAATTAGAGAAATACTCTTAATTATACTGTGTAAAGACCTTTCAATTTGCTAATCTGTGTAATAGAGTAACCTGTCACTTTTTTTTCTATGTAATATAATGCTCTTTGCTAAAGAGGAAGGGGAAGGTTGAGGTCACAGAATATTACTTTAATTGTTATTATTCATGTGGTTGTTGGCAGTGAGACTTGTAGTATAAAGATGAGGTTGATTCAAACATTCACATATTTGTATGTGGTTTTGTTTGCTCTTTTCTGATACAAGTTGGATGAATATGGATATGTGAGATGAAGCATATTGAATAGTGCTGTAAGTTTATATGCTTTGCATATGTTGAAAAGTATTGGATATCTCCTTGCTAATTCTTCTGTTCTTTTACCACAGATCTTTTCATTTACAACTTGTGTTCAGTGAGGCAGATTTAAATCTGATTTTTATTCACTCAATATATAATCAGTGAATTTCCTATGTCACCATTACAAAACCATATGTATGTACAGACAGAAATAGTTCATGTATCAATATTATTCAGTAATGCAATTGTTTATTCCTTATTGTGATTATTCTCTAATAAATGAATTTTCTGCGCTTGAAATACAGGACCAGTTTTTTAGTTGTTGTTATTGATTCAGTGTAAAAATAGCAGTTGTTAAAAAGCAGTACAAATTTTAAATTAAAAGTTGCATGTTTCATCTTTTTCTGTTCTCGGTGGAGAAGGAAGAACTTAATTTCCCTATTGATGTTTTTGATGCCATATTACTTAAGAAAATAAGCAGAAATATTAAAGTATGTGTATAGATTTTGAAGGCATAATTGTGATGGTCAAAAACCTTCTGGGGAAGCAATTCTAAATGAACTTGAAATTCAATTTCTCAGAAAACAAAAGAGCTCTGAAAGCTCAATGTCACTCTGAACAAAGCAATTCATTACCAGACTTTTGAAACATCATCTTTATTCTATTAGAAATCATGGACATAACCCACAATCAGGAAGTTTATTTGAAATAAATAGATACTTTTTGTTTTAAAGATGCCAAAATTAGAGTAGATTCTAGTGTGAGTCTTTAGTTTAGTGGCTGAAATGCCTGCATCAAGCCCTTCAAAGGCAATGTGAGTTCCCCTTCACCATGTGAATCACCAATCGGAGCTGTGGCAGGATAAAACTCAATTCTTGCAGGTACCAAGCAGGAGACATTGCGAAGGTGTTCTCAGGAGTGTTGGTGTTCAGTAACTTGGTCTTTCAATTTACCACACTTCTGAGCAGCTGTTACTTACAGGTGAAAAGCATTCACACAGCTCCCTGCATCCATTTCTTTGCCTTCAGGCCACAGGTGGCAGGCTTCTGCTTGAAGCCTGCCTTAGCAGCAGTTGTGTTACTGTGATATATGATTATGAGTTACCAATGAAATGGAAGTAAACCAAGTCCATAATCTATAAAAGGCAAACTTTTATTTTTTTGCAATTATGATTATTGCAATCACTGCAAGAACTGCATAATCAGTTGAAAGAAAAAAACTCAAGCACTTGCTTTGTGAAGAGCCGCAATAATTGCTCTCTGTAGAATTTTTGTCTGTTTGACAAATAATAAATATTGAACAGAACAAGTTATGAAACACCTACATGCAAAAAGTATTTAAGTGAAGCTAAACAGTGTAGATTGTAACATGAATATAAAGTGGCAGGAAAGGATAAGTACTGCATACAACTCAGAATTGTGTTTCACTCTTTATGCGTGTTAAGAGAAGACCAGTGGACTTTGGAATTGAGGGCAGCTCTCAAAACCAGAGAGGAGGGGTTGCCATCCCTGCTAAATGCCAGGCTGCCACTTTTTCTCTTCCTGTTATCCCTAATACACCAGTGTACGCTCCCTCTCACATACACACTGTGAACATGGCTGGCCATAAGAACATCAGCTCAGCTGTTCAGGTGTCCCAGACCCACAAACAGTCCTCACATAAGCCAGAACTGTACATGTGTCAATCTTGTTCTCACCCACTGGCTAAACATGCTCAAATTTGCACATAAAATTCTCTCTGGTAGCTCCCCTCTGACCTACATTCACGCTTATATCCAGTTTCCTTGCTACCTAGTTAGGTTTGAAATTTGCAAGCATCGTTTGCTCGAACACACACAAAACAGACAACATGCTCCTGAAGGAAGTGAGTTTGGAGTAGAGTTTAAAAAGAAGATAGGAGGGACTGCCATGTTCAGGCACCAGACTTGCTCCCCCCTTCATTAAACCAGCTGCTTTCATTCCTGTTTCTGTCCTTCTTGCTGTACATGCTACTTCTGAGTCACCTTTTGTTTTTCATCCTGTCTCCTCACAGCCAAACAACCTGCCCCAATTTGCTTTTAACCTTTAGAGCCACTGTTACTGCAGACATTCTCCATTTTGGAATTTCTGGTGTTACCAAAGATAATCTCAGACTCATTGTAGCCTTAAGATGTTTGTCAAAGTTCTGTTGGATTTACAAGACTCCCAAAAATGTTTCAGTGCTCCCCATTCAGTTTTCATACAATGTATTTGTTTCTCTGACACGCACTCCCCTTGAACCATTCAGTGAAACCTAGCCCTTCCTCATGGCACCAGATGTAATTCATAATTTCTTGCCAAGGCCTGTGTTGTCCAGCAGATTCTCATCCGGTCTTGAGGAGTTTCTCTCACCCTCCTCTGTAAGATTAACCTTACTTCAGGGCCCAGTTACCTGCAGGCATGCCTCAATATTATATTTGTTCTCTTTTGTTCCTGATCCTGAATTTAACCTATTTTTCAGTCTAGCTTGCTGGAGTAGCTTGTGTTCAGACTCAGAGAAAGTCAGTCTAACATTGAAAGAGACAATTTTATTTTTAATTTTTTCATACTGAGTGATTGTAATATTAAGCATCTTTGTACAAAACCAATATCTCACCCTTCTGCATATGAATATGTGTGAACAGGAGCTCTGATTTGCTGCAAGGTGGGGTAGGAGATCCACTTTTTAGAACCAAGGAA
>VZTT01065264.1:5582-19547 GCA_013400855.1 Buphagus erythrorhynchus
GCTGAGATCTAGCAGTTTATTTATTATGCTGCCATTTTGTAGGCCTCTGTCTAGCAAAATTTTAATCTGTAAATATTTTAAAAATATTTTCCAAGTGCTGTAATTTTTCAAGCATCACAATTTGTTTAAATCACTCAATTTATGGGAAAAACATATTTATTTCTCTTGCTCTTGGTGGAACTTGTATTTTCCATGTTGCAGTTGGAGATCTAAAATACACTTAGGGAACATTATATTACCCTATACCTGTAATTAAAATATGGCTTTTGCCTTCTTGCCCATCACAGCCATGAGCCTTAACATGTTTTAAAATATTAATAAAGTAAGAAAAAAATGCCTCCTTTATAAAAAAATAAATGGATTTCAAACTGTTTCAAGAAGAAAATTTACAGCAATGAACTGACAGTGCAATATTTTCTTACGGAGGCTCTAGTAAGATTGAATTCATGATTTATCACACTGTACTACCCCACAATCAACACAACCTCTGAAACTGCAAGATCTCAGCGACATGTAAAAGGCACTTCTGTCAGGGTCTATGAAAGGACTTTTTTCTTTGCTTTTGAATGGTGAAAAACCATAAAGGATATCATATCAATGAGTGGACTAAACCAAAAGAAAAGCAACTGAACTGAAGGAAAAAAAATTACATATCCTATCAAGCCATGAATAACATTAAATTAGACCAAAAGCAGAATCTGGAACAACTAGCAATAAAACAGAACATGCACAACAGTGGGAAACCTGCCATTGATATATTTTGTAGCACTGAATGCACAAAGGCTCAAGTTTAAATTGTGCAGCTAGTAACTAGTTCATTGTACTTCCTCTGAGCTTTAAAAATATTTTCTTAAGCAGAACTAGCCAAAAAGTCTTCAAATACATTTGTTTTGAGTACTGGTAATTCAATGCTAACACCAAACCCAGGTTAAAATAATACATTCACATATAGATCTGGAGATTGTGTATGACATAATTTTCCATGCAAAATTATGATTGAGCAGAACATCAGAAATTTACCAGATCTGTCCTTCAGTCATTTTAGTAGTGTGAAATCTAACCAGAAAAGCTTTCTTTACAAACTAATCTTAAAAGATACTCATCTTTTTTCTCTACTTCCTGCAAAAATTCAGGAAAAAAAATCCCACTGCTATTATAAAGTGTGACTCCCTAGAGAAAATGTACATACAATGTTTGCAATTACTAGGAAAAGTCCACTGCAAATTGAATTTATTACTTTACTAGTTCAGCAGCTGAACTAACAAAATCAGGTTGAGTGTTGATTCTTTTTAATAACTGCCTCTTATATCAGTGAATTCTATGGCAAAAATAAATTTTATTTCATGTTACCTAACTGTTCTACCAATGCCAATGCAGGAAGTTCATAAATGTGAATCCTCAGGAGGCTTACATGCATCACTGAGAACAGTAAAATGAATGGTTACACATCCGCAGCCTGAACTTTGAGATGAATACAAGCAAATTGTGAATGCGCATTTTTCAAATGATTGCGCTCATTATTTTCCACTGACCCATGACTGTTGGCAGAAATGAATAATACATTTTAATATGTAGAGGTTCAACAATCACAAGTACAAAGAGTATGAATGTGTATATATCCATCTTCTCTGCATACATAATACTACAGCTATAGGTTTTCATCTGTTTTTTATACTTAAACATCAAATAATTCATAATGCAGAACTGTAAAATATATATAGAGCACTGCATCAATCATGTAGAAGTACAAGTGCTGTTCAGCATTTCTGTAAATCCTCCATTAAACCTGGATTTGAGACCAAACCAAACACTTACATGGATCAAGTCATGGTCACTTGGAATACTGAGAGACATAAAATGCTGTGTTACTTCACATCAAGATTATTTGCAGCTCTCTTCATTATTTCAAAGAATATCAGTGACAAATACAGTGCATTCCACAATAAAGCCAGTGCTTATGCCCTTAAATTCAGGAGGCAACTGCTAAACAAGGACTGGGTAATCAGCTGATCTGAGTCCTGAGGTATTTTACACAACTAATACATTGCTATCGTACATGCAGAAAACACATATGTGTAACTAGCTTTCAGTAACATCGTCAAATAAGAAGGAATTAACTATTTGAATACTGATAATGTCTTCCTTTGCATGTCTACATTTCCCATCAGGCTTTTTAACACACTATAAGCCACTTCTCAAGACATCAACCACTACATGTTCTGTATGGAAATACACAGAAAAAATGAAAATTCAACCACTATATCCTAAATGGTGGCTGAAAGTGTAAAGTACATGTATCACCTAGAACCACTTCAAAGCAGCACAAAACTTTACTAAAGTAAAGAAACAGTACAGAAGAAAATGTGTGTGTACATTGCCATCATATTACTTAAGCAAGACTTTGGAAATGTGCATTTTAGGAGAATCAAGCAGAACATTCAAGAAATTAATGGTTTGATATGGTTCCCAATAAACTTGAGAAAGAACTGATACATAAAAATATGCATGATATTTTGATTTACCAACTTTTTACTCCAGGTACAATTTGAAAAGTACTGTGCTGTCAAAGCACTCACAACTTCTAGTCTTTTGGCAAAGGTAATGAATAATGAACATCTGCAGGGCTGTTGTGAGTTCATGAACTACAGAAATAAAAAATATGCCTTCTTTTGGTAGCCTCATTCTTATGTAAAAATCCAAAAATAATACACCCTAGTAACCACATCCACAAGGAACCAGAGACTTGGCCCCAAAGTAAGACAGAGCAACACATGGCTTATGGCAACTACCACTGCTAATGTAGGCTCCAGCACTTATGTTAGGATGAAATCAAGCATAGCAGAGCTCAGCCTTTCCAAATCATGCATTGGTTTGGGGGGAGATGGAGGATTCTGTGTCAATGTCTTTAATAAAGCAGATGTGACTCATCGCACTCTTGTTTCAAATCACAAACTGAGGTTTCTCTTCTTTCTCTGAATTAGTGGCAGCAGCACTGGGGGCAGTAGAACTGGGATAGCAATCCTTCAAAAGTTTTTGCCCAGTACAATAACTTCAATTAAATTATATTATTTGATACCGCAGTTTTGTTACACAAATCCTGACTTTAGTTTCTCTCCTTAATACCTTGCATCCTTATTCACCTTATCTTCTGCAGTTACTGATCACAGAAAAATATGGAACCAATTTAATCAGTATATCATTCCTATAAATCTTCCTAAGCTGCATTTTCTTTTCACTGAACACATTTCGTTTAAAAGTGTTGTTTCAATAAAACCAAGTAATCTAGAATATCTTTGCTTAACATACTTTTAATGTTGAAAGCATCTGTTAGGTCATGGGTTAGGGTCTGAGGTTATTTTTAATTATTATTATTTTTACATGGATGAGTAAAAGGAATTTTACAAACACTTCCTTGCATCTTTCCTTTTCCCATTTAAATTACTCAACCTAAATTCAATAACAGTCCAGTAGAATTTCAGCACCTTGTAGCCCCATAGGAGCCTGCTCAATTATTTCTAGAAATATTCTGGAAAAGAATTAATGCCAAATAGTGCTCTTAAGTTTGCAACACTCTAATGCTGTATTTGAAGTCAGAAATTTAGAACTTGTCTTATTTACATTTTCCTGCCAAAATCCTGCATTCAGTCCTATCATGATTTTTTGCTTCCTGTGAGCTTTAATTATAAATTCAAGAGAAAACTCCAATGTAAGTAGATTCTCTGCTTCAAGGGAGACAATATGCCAAGTGTATCCATCATTTGTGTGGTCTATGCACTGTCCTGCTCCCTTTTGGGAGGCCTGCAACAAGGTTCAAACCACTTTCCTATTCTGTCTTCCAATGACACCCTTCTTTATTCTCTCCTTTTAAATTTTTGGGCTGTCAATTCCTCTGCCCTATCCCTTGTGCCCTGAAACTGACTAGAATATCCAAGAGCTACATTCTAGCAAATTCTGGTACTCCAAATTTCAAAGCCAAATTTTCCATTGACTCAAGGTGAATTCCACTAACAGTCAGGACTGGGGGGAAGCAGTGGGTAACCAGAACTACTCCTCAGTTTGGGATGTGAGCCAGCCTCACACAGAGCACATCACACAGAGCATATATCTGTGCACATGGTACCCATGGACCAAAAGAACCAAAGCTCTAACTCAAAAAACCAAACCTTGAACTCAAAAAACTCACTCCAGAACTCATACTCTTTGTCACTCAGACAAACCCACTTTAATTTGAGACCACTTGATGAATAAAATAAATTTGACAAATACTATATGCATATATTATAGGTATTTACTTTTAAAGCAAAATATATTGAAAATACTAAAAAAAAAAATTATCATTTCTACTGCAAACATTAAATTTTCTCTGACTTAGAAATGACACTTGACTACTAACATCTATGCAAATATTTTCATTTTGATAAAATTAAGACAGTAGAGAAACTCCACAATTTTTCATACTTTATTCTGTAGACATAGACTATGATGTTGTTTGCAAAAATTCTTAAAAGTTAAACAGTGTAAACTACTGTAAATTTAACCACTGTCAAAAAAGAACCCTTTATTTCAGCTGCAGTTTGGTGGAAACTGGAATATTCGGTGAAAAACAGCTAAATTATTCCTGAGAGACATCTATTCCCCTGAAATCAGAATGCTGTCTTCTGAAACTGTCATTATTTTCTCATTTGAGAAATAGACTGCAACTGCACCCCTGCTGCTATCCTAAATAGAGCACTGCTATCCAACATTATTTGTTTAAAATATTATGGGCAGCAGATACAACCAGCATTAGTGTTCAGTTCTGCAGTTATTAGTGCTGTAATAAAGTGTGGGATGAGGTGGCAGAAATGCCAATTACGGAAGTAGTACTATTATTTTAAGCTGAAATTTTGTAGTGTCTTTAGATTACTGAAACCCTTCACAAAAAAAAAAAAAAAAAAAAAAAAAAAAAAAAAAAGAAAAAAAAGAAAAAGAAAAAAAAATTGAAACTATGTTAAAGAAAGGAACCTCACTACCTCAAAAACAACAATGTTACAAAATTTACACAAGCACATTTCTTTGAATGCACTGATTCTGATGTAGGAACTAACTGAAGGATGCCACTTCAATGCTTTGCAAAAGGTGATTGTCTTACAGACAGCACATCCAAGCTACTCATTAATATCAAGTGTGCATTTTCATTTCTTGTGTTCCCCCATCCAGCATTTAACTAGCCTACATTTATTTAAAATTTTAGACTGCCAAAACCCTACAGTAAGTGGAAAACATCCTTCAAGCTTTTTTCATGGATGCTCATCAGTAATGTCCAAGTGTTTCACAAACATTCCTCAATTCATTCACAGTCTTACAGGATTATAGGATGAGAAAGCATTATTATCCCCATCCAGAAGCTGGAAACAAAGGGGCTTACAGGAAGCCACAGAAAAACAGCAAAAGAGCCAGAACAAGAAACACGGGAGCACACAGGTGTTTCTGTGTATCTGTCCACATCTCTGGACTGCACTGATCACTGCCAGAAGTGTGAGGTGGCTCTCACTGCAGTTCACTTACCACATATATCTGACACCAAAAGGCTCCATGAAGACAACCTAAATACGAGAGCACACCTATTTCATGGCTACAGCCATGCCAGGTTTTGGGCTGTGCTTAGCAGCATGCAAGGCTACCATCACACAGCCACAGACACAGGCTATTCCCTGTAGCCCGGTGTGTATTAATTATAACAATATTTCTTCTTTTCAGTGTTTCACAGAATCACAAAACAGCTGAGGTTGGAAAGGAGTTCTGGAGATCATCTAGTCCAAACCTTTGCCCATGCCTTGGCCAGAGCCTGTTGCCCAGGACTGTTGCATCCACCTGGCCTTTGAGTACCTCCAAGGATGGAAAGATGCTCCAGCACCTCTGAGAAACTTGTGCCAGTTCTTGGGCACTGTGATAAACTGTTTCCTCAGCAAGGCTGCTGATGACATGAAGCTGATAGTGCAGCTGGCACTCCTGAAGGGTGGGATGCCATCCAAAGGGACCTGGACAGGCTCAAGATGAGGACACATGGGTTCGAGATGAGGTTCAACAAGGCCAAGTGCAAGGTGCTGCACCTGGGTTGGGACAGCCCCTGTTATCAGTCCAGGCTGGGGGATGAAGGCATTGAGAGCAGCCCTGCTGGAAGGACTCAGCGCTGCTGGTGGGTGAGGCTGGACATGACCTGGCCATGAGCACTCCCAGCCCAGAAAGCCAAAGGTGTCCTGGGCTGCATCCAAAGCAGCGTGGGCAGCAGGGGAGGGAGGGGATTCTGCCGCTCTGCTCTGCTCTGGTGAGAGCCCACCTGGAACCCTGCATCCAGCTCTGGGGTCCTAGCACAGGAAAGACAAGGACCTATTGTATCAAGCCCAGAAGGGAGCCACAAAAGTGCTAAAAGTGATAGAATATGTCTCCTAAGAGAATTGGGATTGTTCAGCTTGGAGAAGGCTCTGAGGAGACCTCATTGTGGCCTTTGGTATCTGAAGAAGGCCTACAGCAAAACTGGAGAGGCATTTTATACCATGACTTGTGGAAATAAAACCGGGGCAATAGTTTCTAACTAAAAAACAGCCAGTTTAGTTTGGGTGTTAGGAACAAATCCTAACTTGTGGGACTGGTAAGGCACTGGAACAGGACGCCCAGAGAAGTGGTGGACGTCCCACTCTCTGTCCCGCACTCTCACAGTTTGAAGGTGCTGGAGCTGTTGAACATAAAGAATGAATCCTTTTTCTAATAAAAATATTAGGCACTGTTTGATTGCCACATTACAAAAAGACATTGCTACTGTCAATTTTCAGTTCTCTACTATATTTTCTTCTCATTTTTTAAGTGAAAAGAATTAGATAATTTATTCTAGACCACATGTGGCTGAAACCAGGCTTAGCTTGCATTCTTGTGTAGCATCCAGTGAACTAAGGCTGTTCTTTTTCCTCAGAAAGGTGTCAAGGACAGGACTAAGAAACACTTCTTTTAAAGAATTGTTTGATGAAAGATGAGGGAATGTTTTATTTATTTCAGTTTAACCATTTATCTAGAAACAAAATATTTTCTTGGCATACAAACAAGATGTAGCATTCCACCAGGCTGAAAAGCTCAGCTTCACCTTAATCCTCTACAGCATATCTCATGTCACAGTAACATACGCTTTGTTAGAGTCTATTTTGTATTCCTCTTTGTCTGGCAGTACTGCTTTTATGTGAAACATTTCTGTGGCATGAAAAAAAAATTACACTAATTATTCCATTTATGTTCTAACTTTTAAGCCACACTTTCTCCCTTGTCTTTGTTAAATAGCAGGGAAATTGCACAGTAAAAGAAGTAGATATTTGACAGATGTTTTCAGACTATATTCTTAGATACAGATCAGTTTTACTGTTTTCTGCAGGTTTTTGAGGGTTTTTTTGGTTGGTTGGTTGGTTGATTGGTTTTTAATGAGGAAATATAATCAATTTCTGTGTTTAAAAAATTACTAAAATCTGATGTGTGATATACCTGTTGTCAAGATTCACTCATACAATATAGTACCTTAATAAGAAGGTCCATTGACTTAATTTTCAAGAATATGGAGTAACTTAAAAACTAATCTGACAAACCAAAATTAACCCTTATTACATAAATTTAAAAAAAAAATCCCCAACCAACTAAAAAACTCCCACAAACCAAAACAAGAAACTCTTAGCAGTGCAAGGATCTTCCTTGAAATGTTAAAAAAACATACACATTCCTTCTCTTAAAAATATTTTCAATGACTTTTAACAGAGTTGGATTGTGTTTTATATATTATAGTGACCTTATTGCTATTGCTGATATTTCTTATCATTCATGTAATTTCACTTTTTTCCCCCCATGATTGTACTCTAGATTCAATGTTTAGATACAGAACATTTTAAAATGCTCACTTTATAACATTGCTCTTTTAACCCGGTCTCTCATCTGGATTTTAACACTTGCAAAAATGTATGGCCTGGATATGATGGTTCTTTAAGGCTGAACTTGACAATCAAATTTGGAACAGGGACTATAAAAATTAATTTTTGGAGTGGAAATTTGCCTGAAGTCTCTCTGACACTCCACTGCCCTTTCTATAATTCCTTACAGAGGAGAATTAAGTAGTGAAACAGTCAGTTAAACTCCATGGAAAAGCAGACTACCTCAGTACAAAGATTAAGGGATATGCACCCAAATGCAGAACATCCATCAGCAATGCTGCAGGAGGCATGAAGTGGGCATGGAGTCGTGAATTTATGTCAGCATGTGTAGGCGTATCCATGAGAGTGCAAATCTAGAGAGGACGGTTAAAAATAGCAGTAGAGACAGATGAAAGCAGACTTCAGCATGGTTTAATAATCTGTCCAGAAGGTTTGGAAAGCCCTCTCTTAAGTCTAGGCTGGCATGTCTTCACATCACATACAGATCAAAGCAATTACAGAGCTGTCCGCATGTCCTGCAATCACACTACTCGATTGCAGTGCAGACACAGCCAGAAATAGTGCTACTGTAGATATGTTCATCTAAAAACTGCATTTGCAAAAAGCAAAGCCTGGAAGCATACTGTAAAGCATATGGGTCCTGATGAGAAACATATGCTGGAAAGAGTGTCCATTTTGCTAAATTCCATTAGCTCGAATTGTGCTAATTCTTCCCTCTACACAATCTGCTTCCTGTGTACTCCTGGAGGGCTTCCTTTATACTCCTGTACCATGTGTTGGTTGGCCTTTCCTGTGGAGATTCACAGTCAGGCCAGATTAACCTGAACCTTCAAGACAGCAATTCACCCAGCTTTAGCGTCTGATGATGAAGAGACACCGTACACTCTACGGGCAGCTGGGGGCAACCTCGTGACATGTAAACAGAACTCACTCCTCTCCATTCCAATGCAGCACCAACTCTGGGCTCTGAATCCCTGACCCAAGCAGGCATATTAGTTACCTACTGATTCAAGGCCAGTCATTTCAGGAGAACATCAAGACACCAATGCCTGTATCTACTAGTGCTGCTAACAGGGGCAGAACTTACTGTGATGCAGAAATCCGGAGCTGACAAAAGCCTTCAAATTCAGGACCTCCTCTCCTCCAACAGCAGTTCGCTGCATGGCAGCAACACTACAACTACTCTGCTGGCTCTAGCCTCTACTGACTACAACCACGACAGACACTACATCCTCTCAAGGATGGCTTACTACCATTTGTCCAGCAAGTGATCAAAGGGATCCATGCATGATCTTAAACTGACTGCATAGGGAACAATTCGCTCTGAGGAGATTTTGTGTGCATTTTGCTAAATCACAACCAGAAGACAAGTTAAAAAGGAATGCAGTTATTCAGCATACTTTGCTGCCTTACCAGGAGAGTATACAGACACACAAGAGCTAATGTTGACTCAGACAATTAAAGATCTGGTAGGAATTGGATCACAGCAGCAGGGATTACATACAGGCTAATTTACCATAGGAAGAAACAAGCTAGTGAAATACATAAAGTTTTGGGTACAGGAATAAACATTGTGTGCTGCTGCCTGTCTCTTTGTGGAAACCCTGCACACATGCACAGTTGTGCTCCAATCAGTTGTCTGGACCTGAGCATCTCAGTACTCAAACACAGCAAAATCACACAGCGCCATTCCAGCAAATACCACTAAACTGGGAGGAGCTACTGACTCCATTGAAGAGATGCCCTGCAGACACCTTGACAAATTATAAGGCTGAGCAATTACCAACCATATGAAGCTTAACAAGGTCAAGAGCCATATTCTGCACCTGGGATAGGGCAATCCTGGCTGTAAGGACAGACTGAGAGACTGGAGAAGGAATGAAAGGTCCCACGGAAGAGGATGTGATGGTTCTGATCACAAGTAAGTTGACTATGGGCCAACAGTATGCCCTGGCAGTCAAAAGGCCCAACCATATCCTGGGGTGCATCCAGCACATGGAAGAATTCCTCTGCCTTATAAATGTCAATTTGGTACCTATGCGAGCACTACTCTCAGTTCTTGTCAACAAAAGAACAATACCCTACATCCTGGGGAGCATCAGGCACAGCATCACCAGATGTGGAAGGGAGGGGATTGTCCAGCTCTGCTCTGAGCTGGGGCAGCCTCACCTCCAGTGCTGGGGACAGGTCTGGGTGCCACAACACAAAAAAGCCATTGAGCTGTTAGAGAGTGTCCAAAGGAGGGCCATGAGGATGGTGAAGGGTTTGGAGGGGAGGCCGTGTGAGGAGTGGCTGAGGGCACTTGGTCTGTTCAGCCTGGAGAAGGGGTACCTGAGGGGAGACCCCACTGCAGTTACAGCTTCCTTGGGAGGGGAACAGGAGGGGCAGGCATTGACCCCTGCTCTGTGGTGACCAGTGATAGGACCCAAGGAAATGGCCTGAAGTTGTGTCAGGGGAAGTATAGACTGGATATGGAAAGGTTCTTCACTCAGAGGGTGAAGGTTCCTCCCCCAGTGAAGTGGTCACAGCACCAAGCCTGTCAGAGTTTCAATGTTAACGAGAAGCAAATAATTAATGATGTAAGTATAACTCATTTTCCTGATGATTCCATTCCGTAACTCAAGATAAGTTTTTGGCCATGTCTTAGCAACAAGCACAAATATGTTGTGCTTCATCCTGAGCTCAGCATATGAGTTTGCAAAATGGTAATATCCTAGACATGAACATAATTCGGACATATACTTTAAGACTCTTTCCATGTAACAAGAGAAGAAATGAACACACTTACACTTAGCACAGTAGAATGGGTCAGGGAACACGACACAGCTCATTTACCTTACTAGCACTCTTCTGTTTCTGTGTGCAGTCTATTTCCCAGATATATTTTGCTTCATTTTGTTTGGTACCTTTTTTTTGTTTTCTTTTAAAAGCATCTTGGAGACAGCTTTTACAAATATTCAAATAAGTGTCTCAACAGGCTGACAACTTCAATATTTAAAATCTTGAGCCCATTCAAAAGCAGCTTATGGGATCTTCATAAATTTACTACTGTGACTCAACAGGAACTGACAGCACAACATACAAAAAGCAGAATATTTACATCCAAATTTTAGTAAAAAAGAACATGAGGTATGTACATACACATAAAAGCAGTTAAAGGTATTTCCTAATTCTAAAAAATAAAAAGAGGCCAGTCAGTATGGTGAGATCCTGCAAAAGAACTACACGGATTATCAGCCCGCAGAGAACTGTAGCTCCAAATCACAATCACATGCATGCCCCTGTCATGCACATCACAGATTCACAGAATGGCTGGGGTTGGAAGTGACCTCTGGAGATCACTGAATCCAACCCCCCTGATAAAGCAGGCTCACCCACAGCAGGCTATGCAGGATCATGTCCAGGCTGGTCCAGAAAGGAGACTTCACAACCTCTCTGGCAGCCTGTTCCAAGAAAGCTATGCAGCACAGCCTGATTTTTAGTCACAGATGTAAACAAGTTGGTTAAAATGGGGGGTTGAAGGGAAGTGCTAAGTTCCTGATTAGAATTTAATTTTAAATGGAAAGCTCCAGATTGATTCAGTAAGAATAAAACAGAATGGGGGAGAAGGGGAAAGATTTATATATAAGAAGAGGTCGTGTAGTACACTGTATTGAGTTTAAAAGATAAGTAAGACAATGCTTTTTTATCTGGTATAAACAAAAATAATGCCAGCAGCTTGACTGCAAACAAGAACTGAGGAGGAAATTGAACCGAAAAGGAAATGCTTACAGCAAACCTCACAAACCTAATGCTATGTTTTAACCAGAAAAAGTACACTTTCAAGTGCTGCTTTGTAATTCTTTATGAATCAACCATATTCATATTCAAAATAAGCTACTGTAAACACTCCTTAACATACAAGAAAATATACCTAGTGAAAGATTGCCCCAACTGCCAAACTGTGACAGCTGAATTGTACTTTTCTTTGATAACTCTAGGACGTTCAGACCTCCAGACCTCTGAATCACTTGGAGCTTTACTGTAGAAGATGAAATCACAGTTCCACTTTTGACAGGTAAATAGCAGACAATATTTCTACCACAAAAATTAATTAATTATTTTCCCTCCTCAGTTTAAAACTCTCTTAGGGACTTAAATCAATAAAGTATCTGATGCATATGTTCTATCTTCTTGTTTCCAATGGTTCCACTGTGCATATAAATCTCTTGTAGAACCATATTTGCATTTAAAGAGAAATTCCCTTGTGTTTACTATGCACCTGCTCCATGTAAGTCTATCTTCTCTACCTCCTTCGAGAAACAACAGATCTGCCAGAAAAAGAGGGAGTGCAGACACCATGCTACTCCAAGTCCTCTTGCCAATTATCTAAGCACAATTTCCTTCAGTTTAGTTTAGTAATGGTCCTATTTGGACAGGAGTTGAAAAGAATTATTATTTGCCCTTCCAAAATCCAATGTTTCTCAACTTTTTCTAACATATTTTTCATTTTGACAATGAACACATACACTTCAACTGAAAAAAATCGCACTGTATTTGCTAAGCAACACACAGTAAGGCACTGGCAAATAGATTACTTACAGACTTGCACGTGAAAAATATAAACTTTTCCTTATTTTGCTTAGCATTAATTTTAATTATTGTGGCTGAAAAAGGAAGGATCAGAATATTCTCCTCTTTATACCTACCTGAAAAGAGATGCATGTTGATTCTAGTACAACTGAAATTTAAAAAAAAATTGTTTCCTGCCTCCTTGGTTATGATTCATGGGTTGCCTCTGGAGCTTCATGTGCACCATCACAGACAGACAAGAGTGCAGATAAAGCTCTGCTACACACCTCATCCAGTCAGCTGAAACGCTTAAACACCAGATGAGGGAGATAACTTGCTGCATCCCACAAAGGCTGCTGAACTACAGGTCTTTGTGCTCATGAGGTGCAGCATCACTGCTCCATGACACAAAACGCGCTGGCTCTGGCTGTCTGCTCCCCCTTCCTTGCTGGCATCTCCTCGCACGTGGAGGCAGTGCTACTTGCGTGTCTCCATTTCAGAGGACAGAAGCTATAGCAGCTGCAGCAGGGCTGTCATGCTTTCCCCTTCCTGCTTCTAATCAGACAAGTGTCCAAGGACAGAGCTGCTGTGGAAGTAGGTATAGGTCTGAGACATCCTGGAAGAGGACTGTGAGAAAGAAAGCTGTGCCAATGCAGATGGTATTCCACTTCAGGTGTGTGTGTCATGAAGACTTCTTGTACCTATGGAGTCCACATGGGAACAGATTTCAGCTGCCAGGAAAACTGGACAAGAGGGACACCTCATAGTTTTTCAAGCTCTGCTGATGCCCAGTCAAGAAGCAGTTGCAAAATATTTATAATTATGTAATTAATGTAATATTTGGGATCACAGTTTTGAAATTATGAATAAAATGACTTGTCTCTTATTCACAGTACTCCATGAAGGGACTGAATCTTCAAGAGTACCTTCGGTCACCTTGTGCAAGCAGTCTAATTTTACATGCAGCTCTTTGTAAACTCAGAAGGTGGCTCCAAAGAACTCATTACATACTTTCAATGTTGCTGTCATTAGAGAAAAAAATATTAAGACTATCAGCTTCTACCTAATGAAAGCTACCATCTTCTACAGAACTTCCTTTACCGGAAAGACTGCCCATCTCCTTATGCCAAAATGACACTTTGACAATTAAAAGCATTTTGAGTAGCCTGCACTGGACTGCTAGCTCAAAAAATATGGGGTTTTTTTAACAGGCTCCTTGAATTTGGAGGTAACTTTACACTGGGCCAGTACTCTGATGTAGTTCTATTGTATTCACTTTTTCAACAAGCTACAAGTCACACACATGCTTTCTGCAGCACACTGAATCAATGACACAGACCAGAAATCACAAACACCTGAAAAATAAGTGAATTGCCAGTTTAAGGCAAGAGTGAGTGACTGTATTAAGCAGAATAGTCAGTCTGCGTAAGTCGGTCTTTGACACATAAAACATGCAGAAATTAAGCATACC
>VZTT01065265.1:0-18823 GCA_013400855.1 Buphagus erythrorhynchus
CTTAGAATGAGCAGAAATGATAATTTAACTTGTATTAGGTTTCTACATGCATTTTTCATCACCTGAAAAAATTGTCTTTGCAAACTAACTTTTTAATGAGAAAGCTTCTAGTGTTGCTGGTAGCAATGATTNAAGCCATGTGTGAGCTTTTCCTTTTTCTGTGGACCCTAGTGTGATTTTGCCTGGCCCTTTGCATTAATTCATAGTACACTGGTCTCCCTGTTCCTGTATGTAAGTGTGAAGCCATGACTTTATGCTACCTGCACATCCAAGGAACTAACAAAGCAGAGCACTGCTTACTATTTTTCTGGCATAAAAGGAGACCTTAGAATGAGCAGAAATGATAATTTAACTTGTATTAGGTTTCTACATGCATTTTTCATCACCTGAAAAAATTGTCTTTGCAAACTAACTTTTTAATGAGAAAGCTTCTAGGCTGGTAGCAAGCAATGATTGTCTAACTACCTATAGCACTTCTTGTTAGTTCATTAAAAGACTAGCCCTCCTAATTACATCTGCATGTCTTTCCATAATTTGTACAGACCTCAATAATTAAATGGGTGATAATCTGTCAGCAGAATTGCAAAAGACTTTAATCCTTACATGTGCAAGCCCTCGGGCAGTATTTACAGTTATCTAATAGTATGTTGCCTTTCTTACTTGATTTTTAACTGAATAGAAGACACTGTTGATGGTATTAGCGTCACAAATGGTCTACTGTGGAATGGATGAAGACACCTTGAGATGGATATAGGCAATCTGTCCCCTTGCTCCCTAGTTACTGAAAAGACAGATCTCATTTCTGGTTTAGTTATTTGAAACTGTCTCTGTCTTTATTTCACTGATAAGTCACTTTAAAATCTGAAGTGAATGCTATTTTTCCCACTCTTTGAAGGCCAGATCTCCTTGTGATGCTTGGATGGCTGAAAGATGGTGACCAAAACACAGATTAGGTACCTGCAGCATAATTTCTAATGGTGCAGAGCTGAAGCTGTGGAATTGATGCTCACCCTCTGAAGGTCATAGCACAGATTGAGTTGCATGACTGGAAGTATTCAGCACCTACAGTGCTGCTTTACATATATTTATCTGTTTTCTCTTTATAAGTTCTTCTCTTAAGACAGCTAAAAAATAATCCATCCTAATTTATTTTCTTTCTTTTTTATGTTTTTTAACCTGGTCTTCAGGTTTAGTGTAATTNTCTTCAGTTTTAGTGTAATTTTACCTCTTTCATACTTATGTGAGTGAAATGCTTTAAGTCTCTCTTTCATCTGGGAAATGCCACCAAACGCATCCATTTAAATATAACAATTTTGGTGCATCGGCCTCCAAATAATTTAGAGAGAAACTGTCCATCATTAGACGAAATTTTGCACTCCTATCAATGCAGTGCTCACTTTCTGATCATCTGAAAAGCTCTCTGACTCCCACCCATGAGTTATGAAGTTGTCTCTGCTCATTTTCTAGCAGAACCCCTGTGTCTACACCTGCTCCTGGCTCACCAGGTCCTCAGTCTTCTCTCAGAGCAACACAGGGTGATTATCTTTCTAGCTCATTTGGCTTATCATGTTTAAGACTGCACTTGAAGAGCAAGGTCTCAGCATTACAACTGCATCATTATCTTCTGAAATATTTTTTAGATCTGCCATTTTAGCACTACATTATACATTCTGTCCTCAGAACAAGGGAGCAAAACTGGAACAGGGAGGAAGGAAAATGCCTGCTGTGTTTTGAGTTAGTGTTCCTACTGGGACATATCTTTGAGACAGGGTCAGGTGAAGGTAGTGCAAATGGTGCAGGAAGGCACTTTGCTGAGTTGGAATGAAATATCACAAGCTGAAAGAGTGGTTTCTGACCACCTGCTTGGACAAAGTGATTTCATCTGGGCTGCTATTGGAATTGTCCTTGCATGGTTTAGCAACTGTTTGCAGCATCCTCATTATATTATTTCAGTTTGTTCACATGTTGTGAATAAAAAGAAACTAGGAGAAAATAACAAGATCTTCTCTTCCAGAAAAGCTTGTTACCTATGGCAGATTCTTTCAAATTGTCACTCTTACAAAGGGGCAATCATATGTTGTCTATAACAAACAGTGATGGTAAAAAGCCTGAGAAAACTTAGATAAGAACGTGTATTGAAAAAATACAATTATTATAGTCTGAGAGTTTTCATAGCGGGCAAAACCATGTACCTTATAAGTTCTACTATTCAACTTTTAAATCAAATTTCTTTAAAAGCTTATTTATTCTGATGAAGGGGGATAGATATTTGCTTATTTCGCATATTTGTCTATTTTGTGAGCTTTAGTGTTGCCCTGAGTTTCATGTTAATTGTGTAGGACTATCACTATATTAAAAAAAATCTCCATTAAAAAAAAACTCAAACCATGAATATATCAGCTGTTAATTGCACTTAAAAGAGGGCTTCTGTCTTTCACGGGCTTTTGAATTGTTAGGCTTGCAGTCCTTTCTGCTGTTTATTAATGTGTATTGAAGCAACCATATAATTTATCTAGTTTGGAGCTCCTTTCTTCCAGCATATTCAGAGCTTACCAGTATCACTAATAGAAAAGCAGAAAGAGATTCATCCCTTAACTCTTAAACATCTTGATAAATGAGCAACAGAACCTGCCAACCAGCTAATATAACATGGTATATAGACTGTGATATTAAGAGTAAGAGATTGGTTTGGCAGGATTTTTGAGTATAAGTCAAGTGACTTGTAAGGAGATGATACATAAAATATACAGCCTGCCTCAGTATTTTCCCCAGTACTCACATGGAAGTGACAATAGAGTTCCTGCTCTTCGGTTCAGCTGTTGCATAAACTTGCCTACCTTCTTGATATCGAAACATTGATGTGAAGAATTAAGATTGGGTGCCTGGATGATGAGAGAATGAAAAAGATTGCTCTTCAAATGATGCTGAGATGATATGCAATGGAGCAGAGCACTTGTTAAATGATTGGTTCAAAGCAAAACACAAGCTCAAAAACATTAGCTTTTAAAAACCTATTTTACTGCTTGTGACTCCTCACTGTGCTTCAGATATAATTCATATTGAGGTTTTAGGATTTATCATTACCTGGACTACCCTGGCTTCCATTAGTGTCATGCCTCCAATACTGATAGTCTGTATAAAATGCCTTCATCCCCTCAAAGTTAAACTTCTAGAAATTGCAATAACATTAAATAAATAATATTAAAAGCAAAAATTTCTGGGATTACCAGCATTTTCCCTATGACTGTCAACAGGAAGAAATTTGTGTTTCGGCTTCCTTAATGCAGTATGTGTTGGCTAAGATGGATTTAGCTACTTGACTATGTCATGATAGATAAAGATTAG
The DNA here is from genome assembly GCA_013400855.1 of Buphagus erythrorhynchus. NCBI lineage: Eukaryota > Metazoa > Chordata > Aves > Passeriformes > Sturnidae > Buphagus > Buphagus erythrorhynchus. The sequence continues at coordinate 3,346 of VZTT01065265.1, forward strand.
AACTGTAAAATTAAATACTAGGCACATGATTAATATTTTTCTAACTAGAAGGAATATCTAAAAAGTTGAGGTTTTACATCAAGTTGACAAAATACTGGATTTTGAAAATTCCCCTATTTTCAATTATTTTTTCTTGCTCTTTTCTGCTTGTTTGGTGAGACTTGCTTTATTTTTCCAGGGATCAGCTGAGTAACACAGGTGCAGTATTCCTCCCTGGTACTGCTGTCCCTTGTTCAGTGACACTGTGTGTCCCATGTGGTCAGTCCCACAAAGAGTGTTATTGTAAAAATTGCTTAAAGTGTACATTAGAATTTTTTTTTCTTCCTAAAATTAGTCTAAGGCATTTTAAATACTTGGTCTTAATGGCACAGCTGATTCATGTGGCAGCTTTTCAAGGGAAAAATGGCAGTAATGTGTCTAAATTCTGTTTTCCTGATGTGGAAAAGGGTACTGGAAGGACTCTGTGCCTTTGAAAATGCCTTTTCTTTTGGCCTCCATTTATTTTGGTTTTTATTGCTTAACTACTGCCCATGAAATATTAGCTAGTTGTAGTGCTTGACTGAATTATGAGTAAGATGAGCTAAAAAAACATTGTTCTCCCATGTTTCTTTGTATCATTCAATAGCTCTTATCTGACTTCTAAAATATATTTACATGTTTTTGTTGGAGTTTCATGACATCATCACATTTGTAGATTTAGGGGTCTGATGCAAATGATGGTCTGATTCTGTTAAAATGGTTAGTCTGTCAAAATATGAACAACATTTTATATTCTCTCCATCTCTTACATGGCTGAATAGATTCCAATATTTTATTTATGTTATGGACATTGTTTTGAATCACATTTTTTTCACATGAAGGTTTTATGAAACTTTCTTCCAGTGTATCAGTATTGGGAACAGCTGGACCTCCCTTCCTCAAGCACTCAATACCTTTCACAAACTTTTGGCTACTTAAAAGAGTAGTAATTCTGGGTTTTGGCATCACTCTAGCATCATGTTGTTTGTAGTTAATTGCCTGCACTGATAGAAGTGAAAGGAATCTTGGGGTGAGATAACGTTATTTGGATTAATTAATCCCCATCAAAACTCCATTGAGCTATTTGCATATATAATTTAGGTCAATATAGACTTTCATTTTAACACATGCCTTTATGTAACAACTTATTTACAGCCTGGATATTTACTTCCATGTGCTTCACATGTGAGCTCTAAAAAGTATAACTCAGAGATGTTGCTTGGACTTTGACTTTAATTTTAAGTGTAAAGGCTATTGTAGTCCCTACAGATTATTGCCTAACAGCTGTTTTCAAAACACTAAATAGATAGAAATATAAGAAAACTCCTTTACCATACAGCCAAATATTTTATAAAATATACATGTCTAGTGTTTACTCCTACTTCAGCACAGAATGTAAGAAATCATCTTAATTTGCTACCAGCATGCTGTGTTTCAAAAAAGTTGTGCTTTCTGGTCTAATAAAAAATCTCAGCTGAAATAGTGAGAATGAAGGTCTTTATGGATTGCTGTATGGACAGAAAACATTTTTTCTTCTGTAGTATAAAAGAAATCATCCAGTGAAAATATTTAGTTAGAACACTGATACAGAAATATTGCACTGAAATGTAAATGTATGACGTCAGAATGACTGTAGTAAATGCAATTATGCTTCAACCCACTATAATCTTACATAAGATATTTTATTAAATGTTAATAACTTTAGGGACTAGACTGGTTTCTTCTTAGGTCTTTCCAGTAAGAGTTACTCTGTGCAACAAGATGCCTGCAATATAAAGAAGCTGGAATGTGTACCAAGGGATGTTTCTGAGGGCTTAAAACCATTTGAGATTTATTAATTTTCTGGAGTTGGGTTAACATGGTTCCATGAATAGGCACAAGGCCTGGAGAGTGGGATTAGGAAGGTTTCCAGAGGCTCTGAACTCATGTCAAGCAAAACTGTCATGCCAAGCAGCTAAGTCAACTGAATAGGGAAAAGTCTTGGAAGTGTTTTATCAGTGCATAATGTTTGTAAATTTTATTCAATTAATTTACAGCTGCAGGGCTCATGAGGCTGAAATTAAAGTTTTGTAAAGTTTTGATAAGGAAGCAGCCAAAAACCAACAAAAAAAGTTTGATTAGCTCTGGATGGTTTTAAACAAGTTGGCAGGGGAACAAAACTGCAAGCAAATATTGCAGAGGAAGGTGCACCTAGTCTTGGGAGCTATTGTAGTCAGCTGAGTTGGTAGCAGAATGCCTGCCAGCACCCTGCATGAGGAGTCTGCAGGTATTCTTGCCATTTGCTTTCCCTTCTGCCAATAGGTGCCTCAAGGAAAAGCCATGTCCCAGAGAAAAGCTTCTGCATTTTCGTGCTATCAAAAGTACTTACAAATAAACATTATGCTTTAAATTCCTGTTATTTCTATGAAAAGATTAAATAGAATTTACTTCAAACAAAACACGAGTGAAAAAGAAGATATGCCAGAAGATGCCCAAGGTGCTAACATACGAGCTTTAGACAAAATATCTGTGCCTCTGTTGCAGGCTTGAAAATTACTGTGTCTTGAGTTTATGTTACCCGTGCCACTTCTTTTTTGTTGTTAGTTTTTTGTTTGTTTGTTTTGTTTGTTTTTTTTTTATGTGTGGTGTTGTTTGTTTTGGTTTTTGGTTTGTTTTATTTTTGATTTGCTGTAATTTGTTCATGTGGGTTCTGTGCAGACAGTCAATATTTGAGTCTGTATCATTATTCCCTATATTGCAAAACGCCCATATGCTGTTAGCTTCTATTTTGATGGAATAAAGTAGAAGCTGTTTCTGTGAAGTCTAGCCCAGGGACTTGGGAGGCATTTCTGAGCATTTAAATTGATTGTATTTGTCCATAGCATTCAGCATGGCCTAGAAAATAAAAGTTGGGAGGAGTGGGAGCAGGTTCCTTCACAACTTATCCTGAGGTCTGTGTCCTGGAGAATTTTAATTCAATTGGAAGAAACTGATTGCATGACTGAGTGCTCTGAAGCTTTCTGATATGCAGTTCCTCTCAGTCTTAGGAGCAGCAAGTATTTGAGAAATACTCTTCCTTTAGATGTTAAAGTCTGAGGGATGCCGATATGTTCAAGCAGGTACTATCTTTGTGCAATTGCATTTATCCTTTTGTTGTATTCCCAGTTCCTGTAGCCTCTGCACTGCTCTTAGGCACTGCTTTTTGCCTGGCTCCATTTCTCCAACCATCTAAATACCTGGGGGTGTGAAAAAACCTCCATTAGTTCCAGTCCACTGTTTGTGTCCATGGTGTGCTTCTTGTCAGTGCAGCCAGTGCCACATCCACTGGCAGCCACACTTGGAAGCGTGCTCTGACAGGGCTTTGTTTATAAAAAGATTGTGGGGGTAGTCATTGGACACAGCCACTGCTGACATCTTCATTTAGGCATAAGAGGTTCAAGAACATTATTTAATAGAAGCTGATTTTGAAAACAGACTTGCTTGGTGAGGAGGGGCTCAGTGAGGCTTCCCATACGAGAAATGTCCATCTTGGGGGTACACAAGAACATAAAATAAGCAGTTAGAGTGCTGTTTCAGGAAACTGGTTGATTGATTAACTATGGTAATAATACTCTAAATGCAGTAAAACTCTGGTGGGCCAAAAACAATATTTGAGAAAGATGATCTTCCCAGGATTGACTGACACATGGGGTTGAAGCTTAATGCTTGTTTCTGGTTAACTTACAGCTAAGACTTCACCCTGTTTTGTAGCTTGTTTAAAAGCCACTGAATTTTTAAATGAGATTTCAGGAAATTACAGTGTTTTTAAGTCATCCCTTTCACTTTCTTTGGGTTTATAACCTACTAATAATACGCCCTTACAAAAAATAGCTGTTCTAAATGGTAGATAATGTGAGGGAGATATAGTGGCCTGTAAACTTTCTTCTAGAGAAATTTAACCTTCAGTTCAAGGAAGTCTGAATGACAAGATAAGCTATGGCCAGAGGTGTGTTTATGAGTACAGAGATCTTCCTGCTATGGGAGCACTTGACAAGAAACAGAGAAAGCATGTGAAGAGCTAAACAGGCAGCAAGATTGTTTACATCTCCCTGACTACTTCTCTCCCCTGCCTATGCAGAGATTTCTGAATTTTCAGTCTTTATTCTTCTCCTTGATTTTATGTAGCTTAATTCAGGATTGCTTATGGCAATTTGCTCTTTATAGTGCCAATGTTCTAGCTGCTGTCTGTTATGAGACAAGTTTCCTTTACTAAATAATTTTTTTTATGTCATTGCAATTTTTGCCCTGCCTCAATGGGGACTAAAGGAACAAATATACTGCATATAATTTTCATGTCTGCTGCAATATTCTTTGTTGTTTTGCAAAAAAAGACAGTGTTGTGGAGTAGTAGTTTAAACTTCTAGTAGTTTATCTTGGAAAGAAGAAATCAAATATTAAAAAATGGTTTATTCTTGTTATTCTGTAAGTGATCTAGATTTGCTGACTTCTCTCTCAACATTACTAGTTTTATCCTAACTACCATGAAATCTTTGGCTTCTTTTTAAAATACATCTTCTCTCCCCACTATGGAATAATTGGTACTACTTCCTCAGAAATATTGGTCAAAATCCCTGAAAGGCAGCTTGGGATAAGAGTCATCTTTTGTAGAAAGATCAGCAGAATCTGCAGAAATGATCAGCATTCAGTCAATCAGGAAGGACTTTCAGTTCATTGTCGGAAAGAGAACAAGTGCGCAATCTTTGGTGAATCTTCCTGTTACTAGCTGATTTCTAAAGTATGTTAATTAATGTGATGAATTGTTACTCCTTCCATTTAATAGTTCAGTCACAAAAGTCTGCTAGCAGGCAGGAGGCTGGCCTGTGCAGGTGCCTGCCCCGTGCCAGCTGCAGGGTGCTTGTTGGAGGGACCGCGCACAGTGCCGAGGGTGGCTGCTGGACCTCCTGCTATTGCTGTGAGCAACTGCATCACACTTAAAAGGCACAGTAATGGGCATGCCAGAAGGAAAGCTAGACTGGCATTCAAGAGGTTAATTAGAATGGGAAGGAGCAATTAAAGGGAAGTCTTCATAAAATGAGGAAGTCTTCATAAAACTGTAATTGAGCACTCTTCATTAAATAATCTCATTAAATGAGGCAGAGGATTTTTTGTTGTTGCTGAAATTCTGAACTTCCTATTAAGATTGTGTAATCAGCTTTCTGAAAGGGGAGTTATTACAATACCATAACTTTTGAAACCTTTTGTTGTTTTCAAGATACAGTGAGGTATGTTTTATGTGGGTGTATTTTCCTTGGCATCAAAATGGAGAGATGGAAGTAATAATATTGCTTGCGTATGAATGTCACGAGTCCAGTATTTTTATTTGCCTCACCTATGAGACAAATGAAGATTTTGCTCCTAGTTTCAGTAATTGCATCCTTGTATTATGTATAGTGTGTGGTAATGTGGCTACACATACAGAATACAAATCAATACCTTAACAGCAAGTAACAGATGGATGGCTCCTGCAAAAGAACTTTGTTGTCCATTTATTGATCACAGTTATGTTAACAGACACATACCATAACTACCAGTGCCAAAATAAACATCAGTTTAAATAGTGGTCCAGTGAGAACAGGATACTTGCTGGTTTACTTTGTGAGTAAAGTCTTGTTAACTGCTAGTCTGATTCTTAAATTCTGTGAATTTAAACAAAGGGCAGGGACTCAGACATTAGTGTTGTATAAAATATCTTAAATATTAAATAATTAAATATAATTAAATATTAATTAAATATAATATAATGAAATATAAATAAATATTAACAAATATAATTAAATGTAATTAAATATTAAATAATTAAAAAATATAAATCACAAAAAAATAAAACCTGTTATGGAAAAAATATTAATTAAAAAGAGGTACAGTGAAATGCTGCTGATTTAAAACCAAAAAAGAAGTAGCAGGTTTGTCTAATGTGATGCTGTTCATATTCCTGCTGTATATCATTGTCTCAATGTTTTCTGTTGGTTTTCTTTTCTACCTCTGTATTTAAGACCCATAGAACTGCAGGGGCACATGGAGAGAGGACAGCAAAACTTGGTGTACACCAAATATTGTTGTTGTGGAAAGTAAGCAAAATGAAAGCAGATGGAAAATTCTCATATCCCTCTAATTCCCTTACCCTGGCTCTAGGTACTGTGTGCTGTGGTGGTAAATGCCCACGTAGTGATTAGGTTACAAATTATTTTTGATGTTATTGATGTCCTTCCAAAATCTTCTAAAGTGCTTTGCACGTGTGAGTGAGTGTGTGAGACACATTTTGTGGATATGTTTATGCTCTCATTTTGGCTCAATCTCTGTTTTCTACCATGGCCCCAGCTCTGTGATTGTCCAGTGTCAGTCTGGCCTCCTCTTGGCACAAAACCAACTTGTTCTCTTGTAGAGGAAACCCTGGCTGCTGAACACAGATATATTGACATATTTTCCACGTATCCACTGGGGCCTGCTTTCTACAGAGCAGTGTAAATATAACCAACCTGGAACAGCATGGATGCAAGCCAATATATGCGTTTTGCTGCCAATTTGTCTTCTATATTGCAAAAGCAGTTTAGAGACATCCACAATATACCCTTACTGTAAACAGCATTGCTCTGATTAGTCATAGTAATAAAAGTCCATTTTTCTTAGATGGCTCTTCAGTGAAGTACTAATTAATTCCAAGGATTTAGGAATCCACATTGTGTAGTTTGTGTTTTCTATTACCAACATATGTAATTTATTTAAAAATTAGAAAAAATCAAAACATGAAGAATACATGGAAGACGAGGAAGACACATAACATTTTAAAAGTGACAGAGAAGGTAGTAGCCTTTAGTCTCAGACAACCTCCTAGACATAAACAAGGAAGGACCCTGTAGGAAATGTGGCTTTTTGTCTCCTGTCAGTAGGAGATTTTGAGACTTGATTGCCTGTGTTTGCTCTTGCCTTTTGCTCTTGAAGTTTAGCAGTTACCATTACCCCTCAGCTATGTCCTGGCAGCTGCACTGGCTCCATTGGTACCCTCAGAGTTTTGGGAATATGAGATTATAGGGGGAAGGAAGTGGCCCAGAAGCAGAGCAAGAGTTTTCTTTCCTCTTTTAGCATTTATACCAATATTTTAAGTAAATTACTCAAGAAACTATCCATATATTTGCCCAGCTCTTCCACATGTGCTGCAAAGCAGCTGTGGCAAATTCAACCAAAAGGTGTGGCACATCAGTTCATACCCCTTCCCCTAAACCTGGCTTCTTTTTTTTTTTTTTTTTTGTATGGTTGAATCCTGTAGTTCCTTTAAGGATTAGAAAGGTCTGAGAAACGTTCTAACCACTCTGTTGCTTTTGTTCCCTTTCTTGTAGGGGTAGCACAGAACATCCCCCTGCCATGTTGGCTGCTGTCCCTTAGATCATGCATAGAAATAATGAGAGCCACTGTTCCTGACAGCCTGCCCTTTTTTTTTTTTTTTTTTTTTTTTTTTGGGGGGGGTGGATGGGTAGAGGGAGAGAGCAGCATTTTTTTTCTGTGGATGTAAAGGTATGTCAGGAAGCTCAAAGAAGATGCAATGGTTTACATAATTTAGCATATGGGGAAGATACTCAGAATACAGCTTGATGTATAGGTCATATCTGTGAGAAGAAAAAGAAACAAAACCCAGACTATGATTTGCATCATCACTACTTTATATTGTGAATTGTGCTCATATCTGGCTGAATTTGACTTAGAAATGAGACTGACATTGCATGTACTCTTTGGCCCTACTGTATCTTCTGCTGAGGAGGAGAGAAATATCCACTCTGTCCTTACACAGAGATATTGTCTAGGGGAGCATGAAGCATGCAGCACATAAAAATTGGATGATTGTACAAAAAGAACTTGGTACTTTTTTTTTCCTGAATGCCCTTGTCAGACAGTCTTTCCCTATATTTGCCAACTAATTAGCATCTAGTGATAGTTATTTCCATTTCAGGATGATAGCAAAACTTAATTTGTGCTGTTAATTACTTTCCATCAATTTTCCCATCTTTGAATGGACAGTATATGTGTATATATGAAAAAACCCCCCTAGATGAAGTGCAAAAAATAGTAGCTTGTCTTCCCTCAATAATTTTAATGATTTTTAAGAGATTGAGATTGGATTATGATACATTAAATTTTATGTGTAAATGCTAATTTAAATTGACTGTAAATTCTAGCAAAATCATAAAGGCAGCATGCCACTCAGAGAATTGTTTTCAAATTAATTTCTGGAATCTTTCTAGATGTAATCAAAATGTTTTTTTAATCATGAATATGTTGTGTTACATAAAGAATTTTTACTTAGTCATTAGCCAGAAAAACAAATGGGATCTTTATAATGTGACCTATTAATGCTATCTAATGGAAATAATTGAGGAGACAGCATAACGTAACTATGCAGTGAATTCTCTGAAATATATGTTCTGAAAGATGATGAGATGACAAGCTGGATAAAACTGCTGTGTAAACACAAATTGGCTATGGGCTGCAGACAACAGCTTGTTTAATTGTAGGTCTTGATTTAGTGGGACTCATTCCTTATCTGTGCTTTTTCTTTCTGATGTATGGAAATGTAGCACGTTGTGAACATTTCTGTTTTGTTAAGGTCTGTCTCACTTCTTTGCTGACAGAAAATGAGGAGTTGGTTTTAACTGGGGAATGGAGGAAGTTTGCCAAAGTGACTTTAGTTAGTGGAATCATTAAAAAAAACTTACAGAGTCTTCTGCTGAAGTGTTACCAGGGCATTTAAATCTGTTTGTTTTGGGCTCTGTAGCTGTGGAAGTTTCCTGTGTGGAAGGGTCATATCCCTCAAAAGTTGGGGAGCCACCTCCTGTGCTTTCTTCTCACTGCATTTGCAAAATTGTTCTCCAGTTCCACACCTGCAGGGATGCTGATTTCTGTGAAGGGTGAAGAGTCCTGTCTATGGCTTACACTTGCACAACTCATAGCACACTCCCTCCTGAAGAACACAACCCGCTCAGACACTGGAGGTGCTCAGGTGTGGGTGTGTCCCTGCTCTTCCTGCTTGCCATTAGTGCAAGTGCACAGGACACATCACCCAGGAGGGTGCACCAGGCCATTCACCCATGGCTGGATGCTTTGGACATTGTCACCAAGAGCTCACAGCATGGTGTGCTACCCCTTCAGACTCCTGCTGAAAGCTCCTTTCGGTTTCAGATAGCTCTGAGCCAGACCCTTAGAGCAGTGTTGGTTTTTAACAGGTATATTTAGTACTGCTACCATCTGCTTCTAATTTTCCCTAACCCAGTAAAAGATATGTGTAACCAGAGTTGTCTATCTGTTTACTTTGCAAGGACCAAAGTTAAATAAATAACAGCACAGCATTCAAACTTGCAAGAGGCAAAGCAGGATCTGTCAGTGGGTACAGATTTAGTCTTCCAGATCCACGTGGCAGTATAGGAAGCCACCACTCCTTATTGTACTTATGGTATAACTGTTTTATTAGAGCATGGCAAGCTATTCCTAACACTCATTCACTGAACTTGTCTCTGAGAAAGAGATTATAATTATCACAGGAAGGGTGCCACTTCCTTGATAGGTGACAGAAGTGTCCCTAAAAGAGCTGTCTGGGCCCTGGTGGGCTGCCTGTGACTGGTGGAGCTCATGATACCTGTTCTAGAGGAAGGTGAGAAGCCCTAGGCATGGGGACGATGCCTCAGGAATCCTGCAGAAAACATTTTGGATGAGCAATACAGATTGTTTTGCTATGACTTGTCTAATTTGGCCAAAACTAGTTGAGGACAGAGTAGGACATTAGACTTCAGTGGTGTTTATCCTTCCTCAGAGTTTTACAGCAATTGAATGTTGGTACAGGATTCATGCTTAAATTTGTGGGTGATAAATGCAAAGCAAAATGGAGCAGCCAGTTCTCTGTGTCATGTGTTGTTAATCAGTGGAAATCCTTGCCACAGGCCATTGTGTGTATTAAAACATTGCACAAATTCCTGCCAGTGTTCTCTGAAGAATTAGAAAAGGAGTGAAAGCATGTTTGGCTTAAGAAAATCTGTGTCTGTAAATGTTTGGAGTACAGGAGAGTACTTGAAGGAAGAGTAGTTCCTTCTCTTCATTTGCCCATTCCTGAGGCTTTCACTGGCCACTGCCATGGTTTAGCCCCAGCCAGCAGCCAAGCCCCAGGCAGCTGCTCCCTCCCTGCCCCACCAGTGGGAGTGGGGAGAGAATGGGAAGGGTAAAAATGAGAAAACTCATGGGTTGAGATAAAGACAGTTTAGAAGGAAAAGCAGAAACTGTGCACACAAGAAAATCAAAACAAGGAATTAATTCACCACTTCCCATGGACAGGCAGGTGTTCAGCCACCTCCAGGAGAGCAGGGCCCCATCACAGGAAACAGTGACTTGGGAAGACAAATGGCATCATTGCAAACATCCCCTCCTCCTTCCTCCTCCTTTCCCCTACTTTATATCCTGAGAAGGATGTCATATGGGATAGAGTATCCCTTTGGTCACTTGGAGTCACCAGTCCCAGCTGTGTCTTCTCCTAACTTCCCACACACTCCCAGCCTCATCACCAATGTGGCTGGCTGTAGGAAAAGTAGTGAAGGCCTTGGTTCTGTATAAGCCCTGCCCAGAAATAACAAAAGCATCTCTATATGATCACCATGTTCAGCACAGATCCAAAACACAGCCACATACAAGCCACTGTGAAGAAAACCAACTGTACTCCAGCCAAAACCAGCACAGTAACATTCCTCATGGCTCTATTCTTGTGGTTTTGTTGAATGCTTTTCCTGATGGATTGCTTGCAGTCTTTTTCCTGTATATCTTTGCTTACAGTGTCATGTGTCTGTGTATCCAGTGATTTCTAGTCCTGAGAAGATGGCTGTATTTTATTTGTTTAAGTAGGATAATTTCAGAAAGTCATTTCCAGAAAAACTGTTGGAGAGAATAAAGAGTGTGGAAGATTGCTACAAGCAAATGCTCTAGACAAGAAAAGTACTATTAAGAGAACACAAAAGCACCAATATTTAATTTTTCAAGTTGGAAGAGGAAAGCTGGGACAGAGAGCACTCAAGGGCTCTCTCATGACATTCCTTTCCTTCTACAAATGTTCTTATGCTGTTCTTGCTTTTACTCTTGCCACAATCTTACCCTCAGTATAAAACTGAACAAAGAGAATTTTCAAATTAATCCAGCTAGAAAGCCTGTTTGAAGTATTTTACAAGATATCTTTGCCATGCCCTATCACTTAAAAATAGGCTTTAATTTCACCCTATATTATAATAGAACTATGTCAGAAATAGTTGCAGGAAGGAAATAGAAATTGTTTCCACCTGGAGCCAGGTAACTATTATTTCACATTCCTCAAGTCTATGGGGAATTTATTGTAATTATTTTTTATCTAATTTATCTGTAGTTTCCATCAATTTCATTTGTGTGTATTAGTCTATATTAAATGCTTTTGAGGAGGAAGATCTCTTTGCTTTCTATGCACATCTTGTGAATGGAGCCATCCAAAAGGACACAGCCATTTTCCTCTTAAAAAAAACCAACCTACTCACATTGTAAAACTGACTTAAAACTATCCTAGCAAAGTATCTTAAAATGAAGAGTTTCTGTCTTTTAACCCTCCTTACATATTTAGGCTGGTGACTTGAGTTCACATCCAGACTTATTTATTTTACCATTTTTTCTGACAAAATGAAGGTAAAATGAATAGCATCATAGATTTAAGTGCTCTGTGGCCAGAGGTAGAGCCAAGATCTTCAGTGATAACCTTTATAATATTGGAAAACAAACCACAACAATATTTGCTATGTCAGACCCATGAATATGTGTCTGAATTATAGCACATCCTTAATGATTATCTTGCTTTGATTTCAAGGTCTCAGGCAATGGCAAAGCCTCTGCATTTCAGTGTGGTGTTGCAGTGATTAAATTCCTAGCCTGAAATTGGTTAGCTTCAGCTTCCACTGATGTGAAATGTTGTGAGCTTGTCTGAGGAAAAAGCGAAGAATGTCTCCCACACTGAGACTATACACTAACTGCCTCCTTATCACATCTTAAGTAAACTAAACAGATTATTTAATGTAGGTGCTTCCAGCATGACTGGTCAGGTTAAGATAACTGAAGCTTTCTGTGGGGAGAAGATACACACCTTGCTTGTGCATAAATCAGTGCTTGCCTGCTGCTGACTGGAAAATGCACATAACATGCATCCATTTTCTTAGACATTTCCATGGATAAAGAATGCTCTCAAATTTGCAAGTGTGACTTAATGATATCCAAGACCTGTAGAGATGAAAGGAGCTTCCCAAAAAACCAATTTTCCTCTAGATTTTCTGGTCCTGGGCCATTAGCAGCTGTTTTCAGCAGGGTAGGAGATTCTCACACTGCAGAACTCAGTCTTTTGTTGCTGTGAAGGTGTGAGACTGAAAGATGTGTGAAAATTTTCCCCCGGATGTTGGTCATAGTCAGTATGTTGACCTCCTGTGTGATCTGCTTAATTTTTGGTTTCCTGTCTGTTTCCTTAGAAGTTTCCAAATTACTTTTGTGATATTCATCCAGACGTTATCGACTGTGCTCAGAGTTGATCCTGTGACAATGCAGCTGAGCAGAAAAGGTAAAAAATACTCCTTTTGCTATTCATATGCTTCATCCTCATAACCATCTTGTCCTAGGAACAAACTGGAAAAGTTGCCTATTAGTCTTTCTTCAAGTCAGGTGCAATTTGTGCAGCAAATGTGATTTTTCCTTTTGCAGTCCTTATCCTATTCCTACACTGCTGTGTGTTTCTAAATAAAAGTGGGCAATGCCCCTTCTGCTGTCCTAGCTTACATCCTAGTGAGTTGCACTTGCTCCCATAAGCATATCTAGTGATGTCAGTGAGAATATGTTGCAAAAAGTAAATGTCTATTTAGCTATTGTTATCTGGTAGTTTATAATCATTATCTAATACATCTAACTTTGAGGGATGGCTCCTGACATCAGTTTTACATTTGAGCTGTGTCTAAGAAGCAGTTCAGACTGTTTTGGTTTAACCTTGGTCTTGATATAAGGAAAGAGATTCTTAGATTTCTATTTGTTATTTGGAAAAAACAATGCCAATATGTCAGTAAATACTACGGTTCATATTGAAAGGACAGTAAGTCACTGTGAGATTTTTGAATCTGTTAAACAAAATATGCCACTTTTGAACTTTCAGAGTGTAACTGATTTGGGGGTCACAGAGATTTGATCTCAGTCATCTTTCATGTTGTACCCTGAAATTGCTGATAAATTTCTTTAGTCTATACTGGCTTGAGAAAGACTAGAAAATGATCTGCTGAAGCTGATGTGAGGGGTGCAAATTTTGGGAGTGAATGATGCTCCCTCTCACTAACCAGTCAGCCTGAGGGAAGACAAGTAGCTGTCCCTGTTTCTTGCAGGTGCTTTGAACGACCCAAGTGTCTGTCTTTGGATAGGTGTACCTGTGCTTCAGGGCTTTATCACTTCTCTGCAGCCAGTTTTCTGGAAGGGAAGTGGTTCTCCAGCATTGTTTCACCCACACAGACTGTCACTGCTCACCACTTCAGCAAAAATCAGCACTGGCCTGTGCCTTCATCGATGTTTTCACTCAGTTCACTGTACAACATGTAGCATAATGTGTGGGGCTTGGAAACTGGGACACATCGGGTGCAATCAGGTGTCTGCAGACAGTGCTGCAGTGTCAGGAGGTTCTGTAACTTTGTATGATTTTACTCAGCTTGTTTAGCACTTACTCAGATCAGCTCTAAGTTTGTGCAACATCTTTGTTTATTGTTTTTCCAAACGATATATTTAATTTATATATACTCAGTGGAGTCTTGTATGAATGTTTATCCCACAGGCAATGTTGAGTTCTTGCAAGCAGATCTATCTGTGCTTTTCATGGTGTTCATTTATCTACAAAGCCCACTCAAGGCTGAGTTTCAGCACAGGAAATACTGAAAATGCACAGTGCTTCAACAGTATGAGCTGTTTATCTTCAGATGTATCTTTCAGGGTCTGGTTTGTGTGGTGCACTGGAGAGAACAGATCAAAGTGACACATCCTATAATTTCATTACCTTACCAATTTTCCTTGGGCCTGTTGTCAATAGAATAGCACTGGGACCAAAACAGATATCTGGAAAATCTTTAAAGTTTGGAACATATGGGAGGTAGAACAGACTTGTGACAGTAGACTCTGCTTGAAAGCTAAACTGGTAATTTAATATACTGAATGTGTAATGGAAGCTGTTCATGTTTAAAAGCATTGACAAAGCATCAGTTCCTAAAGAAAACCAAACTCTGGCTTAGATTTGCACAAACACTCAGTTCCTGTGTTGGCAGTGAAACATATTTATCCCAGAACCACTTTTTGATGCTCCTTCGTGCTTTACATCCTATTTAGTTATTAGCAGCAAACTTCATGTAAAGCAGCTGAAAAAAGTTGCCAGGGCAGAAGCTAAACTCTGTGTTACATCCTTTCGAAAATGTTTAAATAATAAACAAATAAGATAGCTTCCAGCTAAGGTAGATAATTCCTTATCTTTCTAAGTTGAAAATTATTAATTTCACTGGGTTCTCACAAAGCACATCAGAGTAAACAATGTAATAAAGAATCCTGTAAAGAAGCTTTCTGTGCTTTTAATTCTCCTTGAAATCGGGAATGGGCATTAATGATCAAGTTTTCATCTGAGTCTGGGTTGTCTTGGAAGATGAGATCCTTAATTTTGATGGGGTTGTTATTCACAAGTTTTCAAATTTTTTTCTTTAGTTTCTTGAAAAACAAGTTAGATATAAATCATAAAATAGCTTATTATTTTATTTGTACGTATTTGAAATTGTTATTTTTAGTTTAAAAGTGCAGATTTATACTTTAAAATTCCTAAAGGCATGGTAATTTTTGTGTGCTTCTCCTGAATATTTTTTGAAAGTGTAGACCAAACCGTAAAAATCATAAATGAAACTTCAATTTGTCTAGGAATAGATGAATGAGTTACAAAAAAGAACACATGGAAGTTTTCCATTTCTAATAATCTTCAGAAATAACTCTTCATCGATCAATATTTGGTCTGATGCAAAATGTGTGATGCTGTTGATTTATCCAGCCAGTTTTGCTTNTGCTTAAACTGAATAGCCTACATTTATTCTGAAAGCTCAGAGAAAATGCGACTGAAGATGAGAAATGAGTTAAAAGAAGAATTTGAAAGTAATCCTTCACTAGCAACTATTAAGTCCTCTGTTTAGTTCAAGGTAAAAATTTATATTCAACTCTGCCTGAATCATTTCAGTGAAAGCTCTGTATGTCCAGGAAAATCCTGAAATGTTTGATTGATGAGCAGTGTTGGCCAGAATATAATTTGCCATGCATGTTGCTTTTAAATTTAGAAAAAGTAAACATTTTAGTTTTGAATATTTTAAAACTGAAAATAGATGTAATATGGGAAACATGATCCTTATTTTGATCCTAT
>VZTT01065266.1:0-33252 GCA_013400855.1 Buphagus erythrorhynchus
AAGTTTATAAAAATTTTATAAAAGTTAATAGAAACTTTATAAAGTTTCTCTGGCTCAAGCTGGTAAAAATCCTCTCTTTCCCTTTCCTTCTGCAACAGGGAAGAAAATCTTCTCTGCTATGTATAAAACGTTTTCTTTTCCTCTGGGTAGGTGATCTAAGGATAGAAGCTAATTAGAGTACTTTTATTTTTGAGGGACAACATTTCCGAAGGCTTTCTGGGAAGTATGATGTGTACACAGTGATCACTTGGTTCTTACATAGTCTGAATGCAGCATATTTATGAAAGTAGCTGTGATATTTCTAATCAGAAAGGTTTAATTCTGTGAATGGTAGTTCATACTCTTTTTTTAGGTTCTCATTGGAAGAACAATCTCAAGTCATGGTGTTGACTAATTAATGCAAAGCATGGAGGCTAAAAGGTAACACATAGGCTTATCTTACTGCTCTGTGACACACACCTTACTTGTTCATTATATTTTTTTAGAAAATAGAATCCAAACCTCAGGCTGGACACTGACTAGTAGGATTCCCAATATCAAAAGCTAGTAACAACTGCTGTTCAATAAATGCTTCATTGAACTGTGATGAAAATTTGGATTAAACCCTTCTTTATTCAATGCTTACAGGCCATATATTTGCCCCCGATGGAAACAAGTAAAAGTGGTACAAATCTGAAGGGAGGATCCAAAAGAATTGCAGTTTTGGCATGATTTGATAGCCTTTCAAGATGGTTTTGGACACTTCTTGGTTTTGTGCAGGATTATTGCAGTTGGATTCAATCTTAAAAGGTTTTTCCCAACCTAAATAATGTTATGATTCTATTCTAGGTAAAGTATCAGTTTTGGTTTCTGATTTTTTTTTTTCTGTTTGAGCACTAGGGTAGATTTGGTTCAATACTGTTGGTTTAGTGACCATAAAGACATGATCTCTAGGCTACAGAGAAATGTCTTCCTACTTCATTGGCCTCACTGTGCTTGCAGGCTTCACAAACTATCTGTCTTGGTCCTGGGAATGCATTTATAGGAGTTGTCCTTTTGAGCATGGGCAGTTCATAGATTTCTATGTTTGACTGTAGTTGAGTATGAGAATAGTACTGAACACTTACTTAAGTCCCAGCATTTGTTGGTACTGAACACTTATTTAAGCCCCAGCATTTGTTGGCTCCTATGACATCTGTTTGCTGCCATCTCTGCATTACAGTTACACTGCAGAGACGCCAGGGAGAAATAGTTAATTACTTACATCAAGTACATTTTACTGGTTTATCAACAAGAGAGATACTTGGAAATGTCTGCCAAGCAAACTGTAGAGCTGAGTATTCCTCCCCACATCTAGTGTGTCTAATGGTTCTAGGTCACTCTTAAGCCTCAGGCAGGAGGTGGGACATGCTGTGGTGCCACTTCAAATGGCACACAGCATCTTTATTAATTCATGTATATTTAACTACACACCTGTTGTGCATACATCTAAATCTCAATTAGGGAGTGTGTCAGGCAAAGATGATCTGATTTTATTCTCGTACTGTTCATCCAAATCTCAGGTCCACTAATCCTCCTGATTTTATTTTTTCTTCCTGCAGTCTGCCCTTGGATGGAACCACATGCCTGTTGGCCTTCTGCCAAGTTTCATATCCATTGAAACCCGTGGCCATCTACCCTTGCCAGTTGTTACATACAAGTCTTGGGGTTACTGACCGGTTCATTATGAGAGCAGAAAAACAGTTTCTTCTCTTTCAGCCTCGACTACCAGGCAAATTACTTTCTGATCTTGCTAATATGAGCAATGGGATGTTGCATTTGCATGTCAGAGATTGTTGCAAGTGTGTGCAATTCCTGTTCTGGTTGAAGTCTGGATGAGATGGTCCTGGTTCATACAAGTCCAGGCTTTAAAACTGTTCTGCTGTCCATGCCACCCCATCAAATCCCTTCCTGGGATGTGTAGGAGGAGGGAGCAAGGCAGATGAGACTTATTTTCATTGACAACATGGTTGTTTCTGGGAGAGGGGAGCCAGTTATGCAGCAGCTATAGATATTTGTTCTCCTCTTACCTTCCTTATGTTCTTTGGAATAGCAGCTGTGTAGGTTTCCGCTTTGATCTCCTATAAAAAACAAAAATATTTGTATTTTTCTTTACTCTTTCACCCCTAGCTGTTTCTGTTGAAGGAATTTAAGATCTAAGTAGTTGTCCAAAACTGAGCTTGGTCATGTTACTGTCATCTTCTGGTCGAGCAGTGCCCATTCTGTTTACATGTTACGAGTTACCAGCATCACACCTCATGATAAGAGGTAAAGGAGGCTGTTGTGGTCTCTCCAGTATCAGTGAAGCTCCATTGTTAACCATACCTGCCAAAGGATGAAGCAGTCACTAGAAAACATCAGGAAAACAGCCTCCATGTCCTCCTTCAGCCATGCAAGAGAAATGGGGAAAAAGTCTGTTTCTAGTAGAGTTCACTTAACAACTTACTGCTTCAAATCCCTAAAAGAGATTTCACAACTGGATAATGATGGCCTTCCTGAGATGTTGCATCATTCCTCAGACTCCTCTTTTTATTTTAAAAGATTCTCATATAACAGTGTTGGCAACACAAAATGAAAACACAAAATGATGGTATAATTCAAGAAGGTAGGCCATAAACCAAGTCTTATATTAATGTGGTGTAATAATATTTTGTCATTTTATAGGTGAAGCAGGCAATTATTTTCCCTTCATACAGTCCCTAATGTCTATTGCAGGGATTCAGGAATTTTTTTTACACTATTTCTATAGAAATTTGGTAGAAATTAGGTAAATGTCAAACTGTGCTTCTCTTAACTTTTTTACTTACATAGGTGAACACAATATAGGGAACCAAGTGTTATCTCCAGATTAAATGAGTCCTAAAACCCTGATGATCAGATGCAGTGGGATGCTAAAAGCTACCTACTGCAAATTTAAAGGCTGTAGAAAAAGAGTAAACAATTCCTACTTCCAGCAAATCTGCATATGCACAGATGAGAGACAACTTAATGTGCTTCAGCAGTTAAATCATTTTTATTTTGAACACTACTGCATGTTGTGGAAAAAATAGTTGTTGTAGGCATTTGAGGGAAACACTTAACTCTCTACAAGGTGGATTGAATAACATGTGCACAAAGTTTTGTAACATTAAAGAAGGTAAGTTCCATGTAGCTAAGAGCATGAAAATCTGAATTAGATGGCATTTTACCCCATATGGAATAGTTCAGGAAGTGTGTAATTTGGAAATGTCAGCTACTAAGTAACGGTTTCAGATATCTTAGAAAATATAAATGGCTTACAGGCATTATACTTTAAGATGAAATTACTACTGTGCACCTAAATGAGATGCTTATTTCAGTCCCTGAGCAGCTTAATTTCAAGACAGCAAAGGTCAGGGAGGCTCTACTAATAATCTAATAACAATTGACTGCACGTTTCTGAGAGATTTAGCTGCACCAGAGCCTGGTTGCTGAGAGCAGGATGAATTAGTGATTACTTAACTCGCATACCTTGGAGCAGCATCAGCCACTGAATGTGACTAACACAATGTCATGGAGTAGCAGAAGGCAGCTAATGCTTGGACAGCTGCACTAGAAAGTTGGAGCACAGTAACTCAGGTTTTGAGCAGATTTGTCTGTCCCACCTGATAAGAATGTGATTTAGTCGGGATTGGGGTATCTGATATTGTGGTTTTAGCTGATAAGCATCAGATGATGGTTCTGGAGAGGAATTAGATGTTGAATGCATTCAGTCAAGTGAAAAAAATACTTCTAGCAGCCTTAATCACTCTAAACTTTGCCTCCATCTAACTCTCACTATGATCAGATTATATGATGAGTATAAATTCACTTTGAAATACCCAGATCTTGGGCACTAAGTAATGGCTGAGAATTGTTATGATATTGATAGAAAAATAATATTCTGATCACAATAGCTTGTAAGACTTTCCCTGGAACACTGAGTGGACCTTTCAGTCTCAAGACCAGCAGCTTGTTTACAGATTAATTAAAGTAAATGCACATTAGTAGTGATATTATTAGTATTCTGTGTCTTTGGGAATTTACAGGCAATTAATCTTAGTATTTCCTAGAGGAATAAATGATAATTTGGGGATGACTAATTTGATGTAGTAATTCTAGATATGGTCTTGACATTTATTAATATGATTTAAAAAACATTTCTCATTTATTTTCTGGTAATCCAGTGAAGATTCAGTTTAAAAAGGAGACTTGGTTTTGAGTGAGCATATTTGTCTCTTGAGATGGAGGTAAAATCTAATATGTCATGGGAGGGGCGAGAGAGCCTTGCTCTTGCAACTTGCTCTGCTTCGTCCCCTGCCCTGATGGCGTGGGGCTATGTGGGACAGGAAGAATTCATATCAAAGGAAGGAGGGGCTGTGCTCCCACTCAGTGACTCTGATGTTCACCACACTCCTTTGCCCAATAGTTAAACTCAATAGCTTGCAAAGAAGCTAGGCTAGTGAAATAAATAAAACCTCTTTCTGGCTAGTGAGTTGAATCAGCATATGAAAAGACACATTAGGACTGTGCGAGTAGGAGTAGAGGAAAGTTATTGCTCTTGCTGGTGGGTTAGATGCTAGTCATGGCATTCCAGTTAAACCCAAGTATTTCAGCATGAAGATTGACACTTGCTCAAAGCAGTACCCAGTTGTTTACATAGGTGCTGTTTGGAGTACCTGGAGTACAAACCTGGAGTGTCTGGAGTACAAACTCCTGTTTGAGAAAGCCCTTGGAGAAAGCAGGAGGATCAGCTGAAGAGCTCTGAGGAGTCATGGAAATCCCTGGAATAGAGTCATCCCTTGTTTTCCCTCTTCTTTTAGACATTCTGATTTCCATTTTTCCAGTTATTAATTTCTTTGAGGCTTTGGGATGTTGAAGATAGCATTGTTATTTCATCAAGTAAGAGTATGTAGAGCTAAGTTTTGTTAGTAAACTCAATTTGGCAGTGGGACAGTGTATGGAGTTAACATGATATTTCTTTGTTGGGCAGAGGTTACCACAAATCTGGCAGGAAATTATGATTGGAATCTAACTGGAATCTCACTGAATATATACTATTCAACATATTTCTAAATCTGGAAAAATGACATAGTCATAAAAAAGACATAATTCTGCAGTATCAAATAATTAAAGCATTAAATTAAAACCAAAGAATTACTGAAGGATTTCATGATACTCAGTGGCTGCGCAATAATGCAAGAAATAAAATTGTAGCAATAAATTCAAAGTAGTGTAAAGAGGATAAAAATATTGCTGCTAACACAGCGATGGGCTGTAAATTATCCATTAGCACTCAGAAAAGAGATCTGGAAATCACTGTGATAGTAGCCTGAAAATGCTGGTGCTGTGCTTAGTACCAGTCAGAACAATGTTAAAAATGGCTGGGAGAGGAGGGGAGTTTAATCTCCAGCCTCTCTACCCAAATACATTGGAAAAGAAAGTTTGTGGAAAATAAAGCTTAAAAAACAGCATCGAGGAAACATAGAAGTGGAAGACTTATGGAAAAAACACGTGGAAGGGAACACAGTGCTTGTTATTTGATAGAAATGTTAAACCAGGAGGTGGAGAACTTTGAGCTTTCATTATACTGAATTCATATTTTTCAACTTGTCTTGAAAGGATAAAATTGAAAGACCAGCTGTGGAGAACTGTAGCTGAGTGGAAAATTGCGTGTATGACATGTTATGTGGAAGGTTATGGGTCCCTGTGGTTCCTTATGGATCTTAAATGGAGATTCACTCTGTGCCCTGAAGCCTGAGGAATTGATATCCTCAGTACCTTTCATGTAACAGCACAGTAAATTCCTGTGCCAGTGTTCTACAGGCTGGTTACTGTATTTCTTACTAGCCAAAAGTACGTAATTTATATGAAGAAACTTACAAGAGTATCTAAATTAATTCAGAAATGGATGGCACTTTTAACAGTAATTTGGTGTTCTGACTCTATAACCTAATGCCATCCATCCAAGCCTTGAAAAAAAGTTTTCTTCTCATCTCACTTGTTCATACAATTCTGCAAGCACAGAAGCTGAACATCCTCCAAGGTGCAGATGAACACACTAAAGGAGAGCCTTTGCCACCTCATCATGAGCAAAACCAGTCATAAACTGGGAAATTATTGCTGATTTATATTAACTTGTAATCTCTGATCCCAATATCATGAAATAAGATGAATAGTTATGGTAGGTGATGGGTCTGTTTTGTCAGCTGCTGATGTGACTGTGACCAGCACAGGGCAGTCCCTGACCTTCTCTTTCACAGGTCACTCTTGCAGGACCAGCCCTGCCCCAGCCTGTTACACCCAAAACACCCCCTTCTCCCCTAGTTCTTGGCTTTGTAAGCCAAGTTTCAAGAGTACTGGGAAAAGTTGGCCTTTTCAGGCTAACCTGGGGTTGTGCAGAGCTGCTCAGAGCAGTAAGATGCATGAGTTTCAAATCTGCAGCCTGTGGCTACAGGTGAGCATGGGAGGCTAGTAAGTGAGGAAACTTTTCTTCTAGCAGCTCAGTTTAAAAATGAAAATTATTAGTTCTAATTTGGGGATGGTCATGTGAATTTGGTACTTGGTAGGATGTTGTGACTGGCTTCTCAGGAAGCTCTTGCATTGCTTTCTGTACTTTCCTGCCTTCAAATCTGGTGTAATCAGATGGGTAGCCACTTGCTCAGTTCTGGAAACAACTGAACCCATGCACAACATAAAGATATTTAGGAAACTGGAAAGACCATAGGAATAGTGAATTTAGGAACTGTGTTACAGGGAGAGGATGAAGAGTGGAGATGGCATCACACTCTTGATTTGTGCACCAAAGTCTGCTAAACGTTTCTTTGGATCTGCCTGCTATAGAATTTCTGATTATTTTCCTAATCTGTCTATGTTGCATTTAGTGTTCATAGAACCATAGAATATGCTGAGTTGGAAGGGACCCGTCAGGATCATCAAGTCCAACTCCTGGCCCTTTGCCAGACACTCCAAGAATCACACCATTTCTGGGAGCATATTCCAAACTTCTTGAACTCTGTCAGGCTGGTGCTCTGACCACTTCCCTGTGGATCCTGTTCCAGTGCTCAACAACTGTTTGGGTGAAAAACTTTCTCCCGATATCCAAGCTAGACGTCCCCTGACTCAGCTTGATGCTGTTTCCTTGAGTCCTGTCACTGCTCATCACAGAGAAGACATCAATGTCTGCCCCTCCTCTTCCTCTCATGAAGATCTTGAAGACAGTGAGGTCTCTCCTCAGTCTCCTCCAGGCAATACAGACCATGTGACCTCAGCCACTCCTCATACAGCTTCCCCTCCAGCCCCTTCACCATCCTTATTGCCCCCTTCTGGATGCTCTCTGATAGCTTCATGTCCTTTCTTTTATTGTGGCACCCCAAAACCGCCCCCAGCACTGGAGGTGAGGCTGCCCCAGCTCAGAGCAGAGCAGGACAATCCCCTCCCTTGCCTGGCTGGTGATGCTGTGCCTGATGCACCCCAGGACAGGGTTGGCCCTCCTGGCTCCAGGGCACTGCTGACTCATTATTCTCAAAGAAACTGACTTGCATGTAAAAGCAAAAGTATATTAACAATTGCATGTATGCCAGAATACAGGAAATGCTAATGCTTCAATTTTTCAATCCTTTATATTCTTTTAATTATGAAGTTCATCCCAGCAGTATTAGTCTTGATATTTAGTGCTAATTTACCTAGTCAAGAATATATAATAGAAGATGCAATCTGCAAATTATTTTAGTAGCTTGTGTTCATAACTACCTTATGGAAGTAATTGAATAGATTAAGTGTAAGTGTACATACTACAAATCAGCTCAAATTTTGTATTGAAATATTTTAAGTGGATATCAGCATTTCGTCTTTACATCCTAGTATTACTGGGATTCTATGCCACTTCTGAACTATATATATATAATGAGTAAAAAGGTATTAATGAGACTGATTTCTTGTGTAATATGTGTTAGTAGACTAAAGGAAAAAATGTTAGATTCCAGTTAAGTTGCACCCTAATTCTCCTTAAAAAGGGCCCAACAGTAGTATGGTTAAGCAGAAATGCTTTATGAAATCAGGATACCTTCAGTAGGAAGATGTAAAAATAGATCCATCAAATAAGAATAAATGAAGAAATGGATAATCATCTGGATACGTGCTGGCCTCAAACTTCTTTATGTATTCAAAAGTGAATTCCTTTTTTTTAGTGATGGCAGATGGTATTGGAATGAAATAGATTAAGGAATAAAAGTCTGGAAAGCCTATTTTTCTAGTCTTCAGAATAACTCTGTGCTGTGAAGTGCTGAACCAGGATAACCTGATATTTACAGGGGAATTAGTCAGCATCACTGGCACATTCTCTATGGCATAAAACAAATTGTCCATGACATTGATTAAAATATTTTAAAGTAAAATTAACAAGGTAGTTTTGAATAAGAGAGAATACTTCTTAAGGTTTTCTGAGGTTACTTTTCCTTTACAGTCATTTATCACAAATATTTGTGGTGCCTTTCACGATCCCAGTGGTAAATTTGCGAGTTATTCTGTCCAAATCAACACACAAGCCATGACTAAGATTATCTTTTAAAAGAGTCCTAGGAGTGACACTGAATCACTCTACATCATCCAGCTATTAGAGAAAGCAGTTGGTATTCTTGGGTGAGAATTTATCATCTTGTTCCGTCTGTTGTAGAATTTATTCAGGTCAGTAAGCTGAGGCAGAATTTAATCATAGCCAACCATCTGACCTAGCTACATGTGGCACGAGTGCTTTGAGTCGCGCTCACTTCCATATGGAGCAGTGGAGGCGATACGCACTTCCAAATGAGAAGCGTGATTTGGAAGCTGGGGAGTGATTCTCCCCTTCCTCTGTGCAAATGCCATCTAGCCTGGGTTTGAGAAAGATTATGACGCTTCTCAGAAGGCAATAGGAGAGGGTAACCATCTTCAGATAATCTGTTTTTCAAGTACTGTTTGTTATTTGTAAAGTTACGCAGCATTCATGCACACGTGATGTTTAAGGTCTCTGTTCTTGGATCTGTCATTGGTTTCACTCTTGCTGCCCTAAGAAACACAAATTTATGTGACTGTTTTTGTATCCTAGTCAGAGCATTGAAAGTATTAATGTCTTCCAAAATACAGTATACGCGCTTCTGTGATCACCTGTTTGCAGGCACTTGGGAAAAAACTTTTGAAAAAAACCCAGAAAACTGGACACAATTTCATATAACTCAAAATCACAACATTTTATAAACAGAATGTATTCCTTCAACGTTTCTGGCATTAATGACTCAGACATCTCATTAGACTTAATTTATAAAGCAACCTTGAAGAATTAAATGGAACTAATTTGTTGCTCAGATGACTCACTGTGTTGCGCATTCACTTCTGTGGAGTTTTGTATCAGTAGTTTTCAGAAAGTCATAAAAAGTCTGCAATCACTGAAGGAATTATTTATTTTCATGAAATGTAGGTGCTTAAGCCATGCAGTATTCTATTTAAAGAGCCATTCATAGGGCATTTGGTTTTATAACAGACTTTCTTTTCACTTGTGGATGACTTCCGTGGGTTAGGGAGATATGAAATCAGTCTGAATTGTTCATGTTTATAACTCCGTTTTGTTGTTTTTTCTCCCTGCTGCAGGTAGGTAAGGAATAATACTTTTCTTCTAATCAGAAATTATATATTGGTAAAATTTTTCACTTTTTACCTTGTTTATAGTGAGTATTTAGAAGCACAGATATGATTCTTTATCATTCTTTTTAATGGAAAAGAAGTTTTAAAACATTTTAAGGAATCGCTTTTGAGAACATGAAGACTCTCCAAACATCTTGTCAACAGCAAAAATTCCGATCTCATTTATCCCAGAGGGTTAGTCTTGTTGAGTGAACAGGCACTTGCTGCGTGCTCATGTTCATTGTGCATTCTTGTGCGTCATTTATGTACGACAGATGCATCCTACAGCAGATACAATCTTTTCATTTCCCTGAGCTGTTCTTTGTAGCCCTCGCTGTAAGATGTCAGGTTATCAAAGGCACATTAGAAAAAACACCATCTCCTCCCTGATTACAGCAACCTCTTAGATCTTTGCAAACAATCTTGAGAGCACCCCTGTGCAGTGAGGTGGTGCTGTAATCACTGCACACATATGAGGAAATAAGGCACAGAGATTTTAATAAATAATTTTGGCCAGAGGAATTTGGGAACCCTGGAGCTGAACATTTTTATTTAGTAATATCTTGCTGTGTTCTTGTATCAATGGCAGTTATAGCTATTTGGAATTATTAAATAATACATCAGACCTCAAGTGATCATACTGGGTGTAGTAAAGATGTAGAAAGGCATCTCATGGAGACTACTGGATCATCTGATGTAGAGACCTGACTTAACTGGTGGAGAAGAGCTTGGATCTTCATGATTATCTTTAAAGAGGAGTCTTGATCAACATTATACAGGGATCACACAGCAATGTTAGAGATCACGTACAGTTTTCCAGTTCTGGAGAGTATAAACCACCCTGAATCTGCTTTTCTTCTCAAGTCTTCTGTGTCAGTCATTACTCACTATCTAACTTTTGTGACAGCAGAAATAAAGGGATCTATATAGCTGATTTTGTAGACAAGTATCACTGGCATTCTCAGATTCATCTATCCTTTATGTAATTTAATGGAAAAATTACATGATTATGTAATTGCATAGTGCATTTAATAGAGATGACAACATTGCTTAAGTAGGGTTTCTTTTCTCATATTTGATCTTTGAATGGTGGACTTAAAACTTTAGCATCCTTTTTGTGTTTTAGCATTCTAGATGTCCAGATTTAAAAGTCTGAATATGCTGAATCTCTATGGATTCTCCTTTCCTTCCCCTTGATCGATCATCTATGGTGTTTCAGGGTTTTTTTGCAGCAGGTATGTCCATAAGGATAAAGAGAATGACATGTCTTTAGACTTTCTCCTTGAAGATGGTAGAGAGGTAAGCTGACAATAGAGTGATGTTTACAGTGACTTCACTCAGACATTTACTTACTGTAGCCAAGTCAGGAGAATCTCCCTTATTTAGATACTATTGCTGGAAAATGATAGACCATCCCAGAGAGATCAGTGAAGAATGCAAGCCTCCTACTAGAACAGAGCTGACTTCATGAAGAATTACTCTCCAGTCAGCATAATCCCACTCATAACCCTTTTCTCAGGGCCCATAACAGCTTTCTTTTTTTCTGCCTGATGTTATACTCTGAGCTATAAATGTTTATATCTATGCCTTTTTTCTATAGGATTTTTGCAAGCTTGTCATCTTATATCCTACCTTCTCTGCTCTGGTTCTCTTAATACTATCTTTCCACTGCCATTTTACATTCCCTTCCATCCTGTTATCCTGTTTTGCTTTTTTTTTTTTTTTTTTTCTTTCTGTCCCGTGTATTTATTTTGTTCACATTCCTCATTCTTCTGAGTTCTTGTCTGGAGTGCTTACTTGTCCTTTTGCCTGCTGTCTCAAGGGGCAGTAGAGTCTTCCTTCTATGGTTTGAGGAAAGGAAAGTGCTGGAAAGGAGCAGGAGGCATGCTTGCAAAATACGCTGCTCTATCTTAGCACAGAGCTCGCTTGATTCTGTGCAGATGGTGACTGTAGTGTGCCATGAGCTCACAGGAGTTCTGAGAGACAGCACACATGAGATGTGCCGAGGACAGAGCTGCTCAGATCATCATCTCTGGACCAGGCTTGAACAAGTTCAGGAGGAATTTTTCCGAGACCTACAGTCAAGCCACCTGGAGGAAATGGCTAAAGAAATATCCGTGGAGGTAGAATGTAACTGCCTGCTAGAGAGATCAATTCCAAAACATGAAGGTTATGCAGTTTGGTACAGCAGAGGAAGACTGAAGCCTTCAAGAAAAGAAAAATCTTTCTAAAACTCACAGCCTGAGTTTGTCTGCAGAACACAGTACTCAACAGATGAGTACTGATGGAATAATACTGCCAAGCTTTAGTTGTGGTGTCTGTTGTTGCAGTGCTAGTTTTGTCATCCAGATAACATGTGGCACGTGGGCAAAGTCAAGAGACTGAGGAGAGCTAGGCTTGTGTGTGGCAAGGCTAATGGCTGGCTTAAAACAAGCTTTGTGCCTGTGCACCGTTTAATGGTAATAAATGGTCCAGCACAAACACACATTTCTTATCAATACCAAGGTGGTATTGACTTTTTATTAGTTTCTATGATTGTTTTGGCTGGTATTTGTCAGAGGAACGTCTTCACTCTCTTTTGAGATTTGTTTAAAAAGCTGTCTATTGATTGGGTTGAAATTCAAATATGTTCTCTCTCTCTTTTGATCTGGGCCGTTTCTCATAACAGCTTTCTACTTTCATGTAGAAAAAGTTTAGATTTTAAGATCTAGGATAAAAATAGAATACTTCAGGTAGCATTAGCTTTTGAGAAACTAAAATGCCATTGTGTTGCAGTGTATGGCTTTTACTTGGATGCAGGTCTTGTCTCCCACCCTCAAGAAGCATGTAATAGCATTACATAAAGGATGGAACAGATTCTGCACACAGAAAGAGTAAATTGCATTCTTCAGCCTGAAAAGGAGGAATTGTAGGAGGGTTTTGATAATGTTAGGAAACGATAATGAGAGGAGGAGAAAGCATAAGTGAAAAGCATCATGCTCTTGTATAAGTCCAAGGGTTCTTGCATCAGAGAGAAGGAACAGTTTCTGTGTAAAGAGACTTTAAAGAATTTTTCAGTTTAGAAAAAGAATTACTCAGAACAATTAAGAGTGAAGTATACAAAATCATTAATATCATGGAGAAGGTGAAGAAGGAGTTATTATTTGCTTTTTCTCATAGTACAAAAGCAAGGCCATATCCAGTGAAATTATCACGCAGTAGCTTTAAGACAAACGAAGGGAAGTAGTTCATTATTATGTGCATAATTATATTGCAGGATTCATTGCTGCAAGAGTGTTGTGGAGGCTTAAAGTTTGAATGGGTTCAAAAGCAATTAGATGAATTCACGACAGATACTTCCATCTAAGGCTGTTAAGCATGATGATAGGAACTTGGAATCCCTGAACCACAATCTACATGAAGATGAAAGGTTGCTGGAGGGTTAGGCAGAGGGGAAGAATTGCTCTATGAAAGAGGATGGTACATTCTTTTGCTAAGTATCCAGTGTCAACCACTACTAGGGATGGAAGTAGCAGGGAAGGGAGTCATGGCTCGCTCTTACTTGCACCTTTCCCTTACTTATATACATTGATGACATCCTCTAAACCTTCCAAGCCTTCTCTTGTCTAGAGCTGAACAGTCCCAGCTCTCACAGCCTCTCATCAGAGAAGAGCTGCTCCAGGCCCTACATCTTACCAGAGGTCCTTTGTTGGTCTCTCTCCAGAACTGGAACCAGTACTGCAGGTGTGGCTGTACCAGTGCTGAGTGGGTAGATTCTAATTGCTTTCATTTTCCCAACATGAATGTGAGAAATCTAGTCAGTGCTGTATTTCCTCCTGTAAAAGAAACATAGGTGTTTGCATATGTACACTATGATTGTGTAGCATACTTTTGTGATGCTGCAATAGATGATCCATTGTGCTGGATTAATTAACACTTGGCCACAGTCAAATAGAAAAGATACTGTGCAAAGAGGAACATTTAATGTGTTTGAGAAGTGAATTGCTTTACTTGTACTTGTTTTTAGTTCTTAAAGTATCTAAAAGGATTCTTGACATTTTGAAATGTTGCAAAAGTCTGCCATTTGTATACATTTTATTGTTGAGAAAGGCTCATGGGTGTTTTTCTCTGGGGGTTTTGTGTTTTTACATTGTTCATCAAGTGATGAAAAATGCTTAATATTTCCGGGGAAAAAAAAGAAAACCTATGATTCACATTTGGGAAATTTGAAGCCATCAGAAATTGGAGTCTTAAGATATTCCACTACACAGAGAAGAGGTATGTTATTTTACATAACATTTTTGTGACCTTTTTTGTGTTTGTTATAGAGAGAGAACTAAAAAGCAAATTGTCGTATGAAATTGTAAATGGAAAACTACTTGATCATACTACTTGAAAACTACTTAACACTTGGCTATGGTTTTATAATAGCACAGAATGTAGGGTCTCTGACAAATGCTATTTTTGTAGCCTCTCCAAAATTTGGAAACGGAATATAAAAATACCATAGAATTAACCTGACAACCTCAACAAATTCTCTGACTTCATAAAGCCTGTATTTTTAATCTTAAAAAAGAAAGTCTCACAAGTTACTGTAAATATAAATGCTATTCAAGCAGGGAAACTTAATTAGCTTTTTGCTTGTACAGGAAGAATTAAAAAATAACTGGGATCATCCATGGCATGCTTTTTCTCCTTTTCTGCAAGCTGCCCTGGATCATTATCTCTCTGATGGGAGTTTTGGGGCTGCTCATACTGTCCTGTCCTTTCACGTTCATGGATGAGTCATGGATGTCTTTTTTTTTGGCATTTTCCATCTTGAATGCAGTCAANGCTTGCAGAATGGTAAACCATTGGTATAGAATTAAGATGGAGACAATATATGTGTAAGTCTTAGCATGACTCTGAACCTAATATGCAAGAAACACTTAAGATTGTGTTCCGAGCAATCACCTAGAAAAAGGCAAAAGAAAGAAATCAATATAATAAAAATTCTACTGTTACTTGTCTTTCACCAATTTTTTTGTCTAGGTTTTCAAGGAAAAGGGATCTTCTGAGCATTCTTATAACCATGTTCTAGCTCAATAATGTTTTATATGAGACATGATTGTCATTACCTTTTGTAGTATAAGAACTTGGAGTTATTAAATGTCAGCAAGTGACAGGTTCAACATAAACACATTAAGACAGTTTTTCACATTAATTAATGAAATATTGCTTTTTTTTTTTTTTTTTTTTTATTAGTAATTTAACTTCTTTTTCTNCAAGAGGATGCTTCTGTATTGCTAAAAGTCTTCATGTGTTGGAAAAAAGTAGAAGGTAAAGGAAGAAAAAAATCTGCTGAGTGTTATTAAACACAAAGATACCATCTCTGTATTAGGAAATCCCTGAACTGGTATCTCCACTGTGCTAAGAATAAAGCATTACAAGCTTGGCCTATCTTTATGATCTTTCAGTCTTCATTACTGGACACTGTCAGAAGCAGAAAAGCAGATTAAAAAATCTTTGGCCTTACACAGCATCTTCCTTTGGTTGAGGAATAGCTGCATTAGATTTCAGAAGGGCAAGGGTTAGCTGGCATTATGGTTGCTAAAAAAGATATTTACTTGGATTTTTCATATGGATTTACTACTTTGTTTTACCACATCAGAAAGTTATACATGAAACATTCTCAGTGTAGGGTCCTTGGTTCTGCCTCACATACCTGCTTCAAAAGTTTTATTGTTGCTATTTCAGTTTCCTTTTACTTGTGTCAAACAGAGGGTTTAAAGAGAAAAGCAAAATTCACCTTGTTCTAAAGATATCTATTTTATTCTTTGTTACCTTTATCCATTTCTTTATGATGTTTTGGTCTACTGGGTTACTCTAAAAATATTTCCCTTTCTTGAATGCAAGTAGTTCATGGATTCTCCTCCCCAGGACTCTATAGCATCTTCCTATGTTGAATAAAGGGTTCTCTTTCATTCCTAGTTATCCTGCTAAGCTTGCAATAAGAATTGCCTCTTCTTCCATACAGCCATTGGGTTCTAATCCTAACCTGATTTTAAGTTGATTCTCTTCTCTTTGAAAAGGTAAGAGCTCAGTCCAAAGAAAGCTGATAGACGTAAACTGGTGCCTGCAAAAATTTTAGTCTCCTTATGTCATCCTAACCTTTTCCAAATTTTCATCATGCCCCAAATATATAAGCACTTCTAATGTAACTCCAATTAAATTTCTTTATTGCCTGAAAGTCTGCTTGTGCACACTTCCAGCAGTACAAGCAGTCTTAGTAGAGATGCCTGTACATCATACACAAATTTTGAATATTTCTGAGTATTCCACTCTCTGAAGAACCTCTGAAGTGTGTGCAGATCTGTATACAAGAAGCAGAATGAATGATGTGCACAGTACATTCACCATGACTCCCGAGCAGCACAGACACTGCCCTGTCTCAGCACAGTAGTCTCACTGGGAGCTACAGTGTTTAGGATCACTAAAACAAGATGGAACAATTGTGCATTCCATATTCTGGTCCAAATCATTTATTCCCTTCCCTAATAAGGTAGCTGCAGGATGACAAATCAGGGCAGTTCAGGAGCAAGAGCTCCATTAACTTCTCCTCACAGTGCTGCTCCCTGTACTTATCCCTCTGTTTTTTAAGCCCGGCATACCTTTCTGCCTTAGGAGCAGAAGGCACCTTGTTTTCTATCCTGTGCCTGTGCATTCCTGAGGGGTTTCTGTAGGGTCTGTGCATGTATGTTTTGGAGATAGATGCTGGTGGTCCTCTGTTAAACCATCTTTGGAATGCAGGGTGGAGAAAATCACATTGTTCTGCACCTTCTTTAACATGCACATCATCAGTTCCAAGCAGGTTCTACCTAATCTTAACCCAAGTTTTTGATCCTGTATTTACTTATAAAGCAAGTATTAAAACAAGAAGGGGAACCAAGCTTCCAAAGTATTTTTCCTTAAGATTGATGTCTTCAATATTATCCTGAAATTACAGCAACGTATACACTCTTAGTCTCAAAAACTCATTATGTATTGTTGTATTCCTCACATTGCATCAATTCCCAGCCAAAACATAGTACTAAATGATCATTAGGCCTTGTATAAACCATAAATACTGGCTTAAGTTTATTTGTCTCTAATCACTGCTTTAGTTTACTGTTATTTTGCTGGGAACCTGCCGTGGAGCTGATTGAATATTGATGTGGAACAGTGGTCACATAAAATGCTTTCTGAAATTGGAGGAACTTTGTCTTCTGTTCTGATCTCTAACTAATGTTTGTTTTGCCTTGTTTATCTTGCCTGATAAATGGGAAACATCTCAATCTCACAGGTCTTATGTGATTTCGTGATGTTCAATCTTCTTTGTTAAAAAACATTTCCACAGTTTACCCTTTCTGTCTTGCAGCTGAAATAACTTTTAATGCACCATCTAACCTGAGCAATTGCTTTTTACCTGAAACCCCTTCCCTTTTTATAAAGTTGATGATGTTCCATGAAGGAGCTGCAGGACTTCAGGAACCACACATTATTCAAATGCTTGGTGAGAAGCAGTGGGTCTGCAGAGCACTGAAGTATTATGAATAAAAAGGCAAAATTACAGTGCTTCATTTCTTCCAAGCTGCTATGCTCTATTACTCATGCTGAGAAGTCCTTTCTGTGCACCCTTCCAGAGTCTGAGATACACAACAGAAATACATCAGATTTATAGGTAAACTTATCCTCTAAAATACATATTTTTTCAATTTATCTAATATTTTGAAAAGAGCTTCTCAGCAAGGAGCACGCAAACCAAAAATGATTTGCAAATAATTTGCCAGTCACTGTTAGAAATTAAACCATTTAAGTATTAGAATTACTAAATAATAGTCTTTGCCAAGACAGGTGGTAATTCTAATAAATAGCTCACATGAACAACCTTGTCAGATTCAAACATTTGTCATAGACTTGTTTTCAAGCACTGTATATAATTTTACTTTACTATTTAGCATTATTTACCTGTTTAGCTGAACATCATTATAACTTATTTATATTCTCCTGTAATGCTTATTTCTTATAAAATGACTTGTGACTCCAAATTCTTGTAAATTTAGGGCTGGCTTGTAGAACAGTTCATGCTCCATAGGGATAAACTAAATCTGAAACAAGCAAAAATCCAGAAACAAACAAACAAAGGAAAGAAATACAACAACAAAAAAGGAGAAAAGCCTGTCTTAAGGTGTTTCAATTAATGAACTCTCTTTTAGAAATTCAGGGTAAACTTTTTGATTCTTCTTTTGGTTAGTAACCATTTCTACATCTTATTGTGATTTAAATTTCAGGAGTTTTTTTCTTTTTGAATTCTTAACAAATTCTTGGCAGGGAAAACTGTTTCCCTCCTCGATATAAATGCAGAGAGAATGGGGAGGTACAATAAAGCCAAGCACACACAATGTTCTGCAAACCTCAGGTCTGGGGAAGGAGGTCTGTGTTGGAACCATGGATGGAACAGGTACACTGTGATGATGTATCACACTTACTGATGTGAAGAAATTAGTGAATATGCTTTTGGAATGTGTTGAGACAACATCTCTCAGGCCAAAATATTGCAGTGGTTATTAGGCATATCTGTGCCTTAACCAGTGTTATCTCTATGGATTAAAATAAATTACCTATAGTTCTGCGATGTAGGTATGACTTCTAAGTTACCAAGGTTACTACAAACCTAACCCCTCAGACTAACTTGGCTTTATGTAATTTATCTAATATCTCCTGACTTCTTCAGGATGATATCTGCTTATGCCCTGAGTTCTTCAGGATGACATCATGTAAATATGAAAGGCATTTTTCATTGGACCAAAAATTTATTTACAGTGAAGCCTTCTATATGCACTTGAGAGTCTGCTTGGGTGATAACATTATTCAAACCCATGAGGCAAGGTGCAAACTGTATCTCTGAGAAGCTGTCTTAGGCAGTCATCCTTGTGTACTGTGCTGGACAGTTTAAGGGAATTGCTTCTTAATTACAGGGTTG
Source organism: Buphagus erythrorhynchus (assembly GCA_013400855.1). Taxonomy (NCBI): domain Eukaryota; kingdom Metazoa; phylum Chordata; class Aves; order Passeriformes; family Sturnidae; genus Buphagus; species Buphagus erythrorhynchus. The sequence continues at coordinate 18,653 of VZTT01065266.1, forward strand.
TCCTTGATAACAGCGAAAAAAAATTGGTTTGGACAATATCGATTCCGAGCACTTCTGTTCCTCTTTTGGGACATTCCCAGCCAGCAAAACATTCACTGACAGTCAGATAAAACAGCTTAAGTTCACCCCATGCTTAATTTAATCAATAGGAGTCTATTTACTTTGCAGAATGTTGGCCATGTTAATTCAGCCATGGAAGTGTCATCATCATCGTGTGCCTCTAAGGTACAATAGAAAATGAGTGGTAAAATATGTACAAAGCTCTCCAAGTCTCTTGAATTTCCCCAATTTTTTTTAGAAGAGTGTAATATTTTTTATAATATTGAATTTGGCAAGTTTTACCCTTCTTCCTTTGGCTGCACATAGTGATTTTCTCTTTGTAAGTGTTTTGTTTGAAACACATCTGTTTTTAGCAAGAGCCTTGTGTCATCCCTCCTGTGTGACAGGGAGAACTGAAAACAGCCATCCTGGGCTCACAGTTGTTAGTGTTAGTGTTTGGAAGACCATTGATGGAAAATTTCACCTTCAGAATGCTTACTAACACTACTCACAGTGTCTGTGAGATAAAGAATAACAGTATAACTTCTTAGAGAGAAATTGGGATAAATTGAGATTAATTTCTTTGCCTAGAGCCACATTACATCTCAGTCACGTGGTCCACAAGTAACGCTCCACAGTGGATAGAACTCAAGTGCTTTGCATGGGGAGTCTGTTGGGCTAATTATAAAAGGTCATCAGTGTCTTCTCATTATGTGAAGCGAATGATTAAAATTCAGAATAAATAATAATGCAGCATAGTTTGTTTCTTTTTTAACAAACACCTCAGATTCCTACACAGATATGGCTGATGTTCAAGCTACAGTGTCCAGATTTGTCTTTTGGGTTTCTTTGTTGGCTCTGGGCATTTTCTCAGCTGCAAACTTTCTGACTTACTATAGTAACAACCCATTACAGAAAGCAAAATGTTTTGAGATTGCATTTTGGGGACTTGAATTTGCCTTATCATATTAGTATTACTTTTATGTATGCTGTGGCAGCAAATCCATTAGCAAAACAAACAGGGACTGGAGGGGGAGCTGGTGAAATGAGTGCAGAACATAGGCAGAAGCAGATAAGACAGTCTGTGGCTTAAGACAGTGCTTGAGCGAGGCTCTGTTATCACCTGGGAAACTCCTTCAAGGTGAGAAAACCAAGGAGCTAATAATAATCCTAACTATAAGCATGAAAATAACCATAATCTTAAAATTTTCTTCTGGAAAACATGGCAGAAGAAGGTCTGTGGCTAGGTGGGGAATATTGCAGGCAGAGATGATTGTTTATCACTGCTGTGGAGCATAAGTAGTGCTTGATCTCAGCAGCATTGCTGTAGTGACCAGTGACACTCCTTGGACAGGTGACATGGATCTGTGTCAGGAATCAAATCAGGGCTGACTTGGCTGCGGTGCACATCACATCACACGTGTCAGGATGTGCTACAATCTGGCATTCATGGGATTTTCTTCATATTTTCAGCATCTGAAGGGATGAGAAAGGATATACAGAAAGCAATCAGCTAAGTTGTTATAGACTTGTGTCTATAAAAGAGAATGGTAGAGTAAAATCAGTTTTAAAAAGAAAGGGAAGAAAAATGCTCCTTCAGTTATGGTGTTCTTCCATGTCTTTTTTCCTAAGCAAACACAGCCTTGGTAGGGCAACTGACCATGGGGTTGGTAAATAATTTTGAAATTCATACAGTGAAATGCATCTTACATGCCAGTAACAGGTGTTAAAGAAATTATAATTGAGTGGTATAATATTTCACTATTTTTTTACCATTTAATTTCACAATATCATGAAATGAAAAGCAATTTATTTCCAATTTATTTCTGCATGTGACCATTTCAGCGTTTCTTTTGTTTTTCTTTTTAACAATGAAAATTAAATTAATACTCATTTTTGGCTCTGATATGAAAATTCAATGTTACATCTGAGTTATGATAAATCTAGTAGCAATAACAAAACTTCACAATTACAGAAAAGTGATATAATTAAAATAATTTAGCTTCCTCTGGCTAAAGGATTTGCTTCTCCAGTTACAAGATACATAAATGAGAGAAAAAATATTATATTTCAAATATTTTTTTGATAAGTAATTTTCATAATGCAATTTGGCATTACAAACATAAAAGAGCATTATCAGAAATTTGGACTTTGAATGGCACTATTATGCCTTAATTAAACTCTTTGTTAAATGTATGTATGTCTCTTGTCTGTTGGTCTTAGCAGTCTTTTCCCCCTTATAATTCTCTTTTCTGAAAACAAAATCTGCTGCACTTCTGTTTAAAATACTCATGTACTAACAATTTGATAGATTATTGGGGTTTTTTACCTGGTAGTGAATACACTAGCAGTCTGGGATCTGGAGTGATATTTATTTTCAGGTACTCTGTATTCTAATCAAAAGTTAAGTTCCTCATTTCAAGATCACAGGTATTGTTCAAACATTGAATATTCCGTGCTTGGAAAAGCACAGGTTTGAAAACCTGGCTGTTCCATTTTTGTTAGCAAATTAAGCTGTGTTTCCAGGAAATGTTTTTGCTGCAGCAGGGAGTGGAGAACTACCCTCCATTTCTCGCTCTCTAAATGTGCAAAATTCAGCTGCAGCTGCTTTGACAAGTTTTCTGCAGTGACCCCTGGTATTGTCATATGTAAAAGTGAAAACACAATTTTACATTTGTTCTAAGTAACTTCTCGTAGGGAAGTGTTAGGGATTCACATTTAGGCAATTGCTTTTTCATAAGTTAAAATGTTATTTTCAGTTTTTCTCTTCATCCTATTTTTCTGTGTCCTCTAAGAGGAAAATGGAAATTCTGGGTGATGGAAAAGCAGCAGTGCCTTCTGTCTAAAAAATAAAACCCAAACCAAAACAGCGAAGAAAAGAAGAAGTATTCTTCTCAGAAAATTGTTTACATAAAATACGATAGTCAGAAAGTGATAAAGAATAACTGTTTTTTTAGCAGCAGAAGAACATGAGAATATAGTCTTCAATTCCCTTACATGTTTTGTAATGCAGATTCCCTTTAAAGCAGCCTTGCCAATGTACCTTAAATATATTTTAGAATTATTTTACCATGAAATTAGTTTTTCTCCATCATTGACTTAGTTGAATCCTTCTTTTTGATCTATGCTGGGACATTAGGAGTGAAGCCGTGGCTGCACATACAGTTTTAGTAGGTTTCTGTCAGAAAGTGTTCTGCAGTAGACCATACCCAGGGAGAGCAAAGGTTATTTAGCATAGCCTGGCTGCTCTGTAACCAGCTCCTCCAGCTCTCACCATGAGTCTTGCTTAATTCCCACACTCTATACTTCTGCCACCAGGTTGTATTTACATATTTATTACCCAGGGGAAAAGCAGAGAAGGAATTTCAGTCTTGAGAACAAGTGCAGAGCAGCAAGAAGCTTTTCAGGCTGTCCTCGTGCCCTGCTAGTCATTGCTCAGCCTGATTTAAACTCCAGTCTCCAGATTTCCTCTCTAGTAACCAACCTGCAAAATATTGCCTGCCTTTTAACCTTATGCATTAGGTTTTGGTTTGCTTTAGTGTTTTTGGTTTTGGTTTTTTTTTTTATTGAGAAGGGTTAAATGAAGCAATTAGAAGTAATAAATTGGTTTGAGTAGTAATTTTGGCTCACTGATATTTCACCATCACTGTCCTATTAATGGCTATTTCTCCTATTCACTTGCGGATTGTTCATTTTCCTGCCTTTTTTTAAATTTTATTTTGAAAGTGTTACCTTATAATAGCTGCAGGGAAAAATTATTCATTACTTTTGATTTACACAGCATGTTAAGGAACAACTATACTAAAATCAAGGTGCACTTTAACAGTACAAGGTCACTTACAGCAGTTCAACCTTATATTAAGGAAAACTCTTTTTCTTAGATCTTTGTGGTATTTAATTCCAATTTTGTCTCTCTCACCTTCAGGTGAAATGCCTTTTTTCTTTTTCCTTTTTTTCTGTTTAAACAGTAGTTTCTTGCCTACCATAAGCAAGAAGTTAGGGGAGTCTGTAAAAGATGTGATAGCTGGATTTCAGGGGTTGAATGCCATATTGCAGTTTTTGTAACTAGTCTTCCTCTGAAGTGAAATACCACAAATCACTTTGTTTCTGAAGTAAGAACACGTCTCTGTTTCTGTTAGCCTGCCCTAATTTAGGTTTTATGAGAACCAGGAACTCTGAGCATAAAAAGAATATGGGAAATTTAAGAAATTTAAAGAAAAAAATTAAATTTAAGAAATTTAAGGTAGTCCACAGCAGAATCTGATCCACACCTCTAGGAGTCTAATCTCTTTTATTCGTGTGTATACCTAACATTGCCTGTGTGAGTGTAGTCATCGAGTATCCATGATGGCTCTGTTTTCCATGACTATTGTTTTAAGATCAGGAAAAGAAAACCTTAAATTGTTATGTTATGTTATCTGTTGCAGTAGGTAACATTTGGACAGCACATACAAAAATTGCCACAGCTCTGCAATCCTTTTGTCTTCTGCTTGTCTACTGTGCTGTGTGAAGAAAGGGAAACTGGTTAGAAGGCGATGCTGACTTGCCTTTTCGTATCTACTCGTGGCACAGGAACACAAATGGACAAAGAAATAGGATATACATTGTAATCTCTACTTAAGAATAAAAATTATGTTCGTGACAAATAGATACCACTAGCGTCAGACATCTATGTCAGTTTTCATCTGAGTTTCAGATGTCTTAGTTCAGCAAGGTCTTCTTACTACCATTGCCTCTGTTGAGAACAGTCATATTGTTATATATCCTATTATATATGTACTATGACATAAATTGCATTTGTTATATACACAGATGTCCTGGTTACAGCCAGAGGCACTCAGAGGGTGTGCCTGCCCACAACTCCTCTCTGAGGACTCCCTTCCTTTTCCTTACCATGGAAGCTGGACCTTGTGCAGCAAACTAGACCTGTTACATGTTCCATAGTAGCCATTGGGGTGGCACCCGCCACATGGATTCAGGAATTTAGACATATAGAAAGCTAGTAAGGGATACATAAACTTATTCCCTGAATTCAGGAGCCTGCATCTTAACCTGAAATTAAAGATGCATATATCTGTACCTACAGTTTTCTGACACTTTAGTATTTTGGACAGCATACATACTGCGTGATTTAACACTTCAATAATTTGTATAATACATTTCCATTTTGACACAGCCTGCTAGCAGCAGGGCAGTTTGGCTTTTGTCTGGCAACTAAAATATGTTGTGATGCATGAACGTACAATTTAAAAAAAAAAAAAAAAGCCCTCTGATAATTTTAGAAGATGTGCACATCAAGCTGAAGAGCTGTCTGGGTACCAGCCAGGTGCTGCCTGTCGAGTGCTTCTTTCCAGACACCTCTGCCTGTCACATGTCTTTGTGCTGCAGTGGTGAGCAAGGAGTGGCAGAGAACAGGGTGCCTGTGTTTAGTTTCTGTGCCAGCTGCCTGGACAAACTCAGCCTGTGACTTTGCACATTCATGGAATATCTTTTAGGTCTGTCTGCCTGTGGGAATTGGCTTCCAGACTTGGGATCTTGAATGCTCTGCTGCAATCATGTGATACCCAGTTTGTGCATCCAGACACAGCAAGTGGGGATTTGTTTTGTTGGAACTTTGACTTGCTGTTTGGATAGACAAATCAATCCTGCACATAAAACAGTGCTCTGCTTCCCAAGTTAATTTTTCACTGAGTTGAAATTTATCATCTTTCCTAACCTGCTCAAGACTGATTTTTGACTGATTTTTCTTACCATTTTGTGGTTCTCTGCTTCTACTTTGCAGTTGCTTCTTTGGGTGGTTTAAGAATTGCCCAAAAAAGGATGTGCACTGCCAGGTGCCCAGCTGCTCCTGTGCTGCACCCCACTGCATGGCTGTGGAACCAGCCCAGCCTGACAGCTTCCATTCCAGGGGCCCATAGCTTGGCCTTGTGCTGCCAGCATCTTAGGCATGGTCCTATCACTTTCAAACCTGCAATATTCCCAGAAGTTGCTAGGTGTGGAGAAGAAAATAAACAGATAAATAAAGCCCTTATCCCCCTGGCCTTTGGAGCAGGAAAAAGCAGGGAGGAAATGTAAAAAAAGTTTCAATTTCATGACTGAACTAGTAGAAATTCTCTTCAGTCACAGATTTTTAGATACCTTTTTGTTTCTTTAGAAGGGTAAATATTTATTTTTAGAGAATCACGGAAGGGAAAACTATCCATTAACTCACTTCACCTTTCTCTTCACTAATGTATTATTTTGTTACCTATACATGCTGCTGCTTTGCTCTATCTTCTGGTGTGTCAGCTGCTGACGTGTATTGCAGGCAGAGAGTCAAACTAATTACAAGGAAAACAAAGCATCTACGAATACTTGAAATCATTCCCATGAATGCTTCTTAGCTGTGTTGGATAGTGTAAAAAATAGTACGTTGTTAATGTTGCTTTGAGCCTGTCTGAACAAATTTACCTGGAGGGGAGAAAAGAAAATCTACCTGGATTGCATCCAGGCAGAATGGAATACACTAAGGTATTAGAGCACTGTGTAACAGCAGTATGTGAGTAATAAATCATCTGAGTGAACTCTTACTAGAGGGTGGAATAATGCTACTTGAGCTAACAGGTATTTGTTTTTTGTTTTGAAAGCTTATTTTCTGCTTAATATAACCAAAGTTATGCAGCTCACTAAGTGATACTAACAGGTAAGAAGGATGTTTACTCAATTTAATGCTAATTTGAAATATATGATTAAAAGTATTGAGAGACTGGGTGATGGATGGCAGATGAAATATTGAAGAGTGCATTGAAAAGAAAGAATTATCCTAACTTTATCTGAGTGACGGTGAGTTCTTGAACATTCTATTTCCATTCAAGAAAAAAAATCTTTGAATTATAACAGGTAATTCCATGAAAACATTGCCTCTGTGCTCAATGATAGTCCAAGAAACAGAATATGGGGGGTGATTATGTGGAGAACAAAAAACAAAGCAGGCAGAGCTGCAGAAACCTCTAACTTGTATGGTTCTGTCCCCCCTTGATCTTGACAATGAATAAATAGAACTGCAGAAAGTACAATGCAGAATAGTAAAGAAAAAAAGGTGTGAAAGCGATTCTGCACAAGTAAATGATTAAATAAAGCTGGACTAACCATCCTTGGAATGAGAGGATTGAGCAGTGAATATAATAAGCACAACTGAAAAAGGTAAACAGTTTCAGGGTGTCCCTCACCAGATGTCAGAGGCAACAAATAAAGCTAATGTATATCAGGTTCAGAGCAAAGGGACATACTTCCTGTGTTATGTGGTGGAGGATATTGCATGCTCCAGACATTTACATGGGTTCAGAAAACAAATGGAATAAAAATGTGTCACTGAACACAGAAAAATCTCTGTCAAAGCACACAGGTGATATGCCTGTGATTCAGGACAGTGCTGATCTGCATCCTGGGAGCATATCGCAGGAATGGGTCTCTGTGTGATCACTTTGTCCTGTTGCTGAAGATCCTCAGCTGAAAGACTCTTTGGTCTCAGTGAGACTGCTCTTCCATTTCTTTTGCTGTGTGTGGGAGGCTAGAGTTCAAAAGAGTCAGGTTCACTCAGTTGTAAAAGACACTTGAACACATCTTTACAGTATACCAGCCCATCAAGGATTATTGACTGGACCCTTCTCATCTCCTGTTTCTTTTCTGTTCATTACCAGAAATTAGTCTCAGCTTCCTTTGCTTGTCCTCAAAAATGCAGCATGAGAGGTTGCAGAGTATATTACATACTTTTTTATTTTTAATTAATTATTTATGTTATTTTATTTAATTTTCCTTGGATTTTATTCTCTGAGAACCCTGTGCAAGCCTAAATAACATAGGTAGAAAAAAAAGTAATAATAGCTGTGTGTGTAGATGAGTTTTCTGTCACATAAGGGAACAGAAGGAAGGAAAAATAAAATCAGGGAGGAGCTAAAAAGTCTACTGAGATCTAAAATGAGATGTAAAGTGATTAAAGCAGAGGGGGAAATGGATGTCTGATTAAAGATAAGGAGTTCTGATGATGTGACCTTTCATGCCTGCTGCATCTTCAATGGCCAATGCTAAGTCAAGAGAAGGGCTGATTCAGAAGGCAGCACACTCTGAGGTTGTTTGCCTCACACCAAAAAACGAGCTCAAAAAAAGGAGAAGGCAATATTTTGTTGTGCATTTAAAAAAAGGAGCAACAAATGTAAATGTGAGGGACTGGTAGTGTAGTCACCTTTGTCTAAGTGTTGCAGAGCTGGAGACCTGTGACGTGTGAGAAAGCTTCAAGCAGACAATTTCACTACTGCTGAAAATGTAGGCAGGGGCTTGTTTAGAGGGTATTGCAGGGCAGTAGTGAAATAGGGGCAGTTTGCTGTCCACGCTGAAGGTTTTAGAGACTGAAGCTGTAATTCAGCACTAGAGGGTAATATGTGTTGGGTTCCCAAGTAAAGCACTAGATTTGCCCATACTGGCTTGGCTGAGAAGCTGCACCTCTCACCTGTTAAATGACATATTTACTCAGGAGTTACAGAATAACTCCTGATGGATCTGCAACCACTGCCTGAGTTTGCAGAGAAGGGGATGGAGGGCTGTGCAGCTGAGTGACAGCTGAAGTGTTTCCTATAATACCTTTTAACTCGCACACACATGCAGGCAGCTGGAAGGTCTCCTCCCAGGGCCACCTTTCTGTGCTGGAATAAAATCTGCTCCTAAAGGTGGCAATTTCATGCAAGCATGGTGTTCCTGCAATTTCTGTCCCCAGGCTCCTCCGGGTGACCTGCAGGATCCCAATGAGTGCTCGCTGGTGTTTTCCTGACCGGAGAGCATTTGGCCAGCGCTGCAGGGGAAGAATGCACATCTTCACTGACCTGTGGGGATTTGGGGTGGGAGCACCAGATGCATTTCCTTCTCAGTGAACTTCTGGAAGGGACATAATCAAACCAAAATCCTGCCTCACTATCGTCACATGTTTTCCCCTCGGAAATGTCATGTGCCTTCTGTAAGTTAACCGCCTCTTGTGGCAGAGATCCATGATTCAAGGGAGATTTTAAGAGTCTGACTTGGTCCCTCCCTGGCACAGCAGCCTCCCATTACCTTCTGGGTCTTTTTCTTCTGTTCTCTGCCATCTAGTTGGGCTGGAAGCTGACAGGATTCCTGGGGGAATAATACTGGCTTGATTTATAGTGGCATTGGAGAAAATGGGGACAGGCAGGGTGATGGTGAGTTTTGGGCAGTTGTCCTCTGATGATGACACCTCTAAAAAGTCTTTCTTGAGAGGGAAGTTCTGCCTTTCTTCCTTTACTGGAGTGCCATAAATCCTTTGTTATCCCTTCAGGCTTTCTATTAATTAACAGATTTTCAATTGTAAATAGCTGGCTTAAAAGCCTTTCTCGTGTTATCCCCGAACATCCCTAGCATTCATATGAGCTACTGTTCTTTTCTCTATAACTCTGAAGTTGATTCTTGTGATACCAAAGAATTTTTTTCTATGTAGATCTTCTTCCTGTTGCCTAAAAAAGTGTTATATTTGGGTGCTTCAATACAGTATACCCTTTCAAAAGGGTATGAAAAAAAACAGCACACTTTTTTCATTCAACACCTTTTCCAGCTTTGGAATATTTCCTGAAGAGGTCAGATTTTTCCACAAAATCAGGAGCAGCTGTGTTAGAACAAGCCAGTAACATCCTCTTTCCAATATCCCACACCTGGTGGTGCTGCACAGTGAGCATCTGTCATGGATTATTTTGTGAAGCACTGCAGGGGTTTATGGTCTTTTTTATCTTATCTGTTGTAATCGAGTGGTCCTGTGAGTATGTAATCTCATTTCATGGATAATGGATGCGCATATGTCAATATCTTTTCTGCATGTATATACATGCAACAACCTCCACGGCTAATTATACATGATTTAGAAGTTTTTAAAAACCCACCCTTAATAATTCATTAAATGAAAAAATGTTAAAATTTTATCTTTATTAATTCTATATATACTACTTCTGGAATTCAGTTTCATTCTTTTTAAATTTCACATTTTACTTGGTATGGCTTTTGCTTTTGAGATAGACGACAAGAAGTATTAACCATTTATTCCATGTTAGCATGCATTATAGCATGATAAAACCAAATACATAGTCAGATTTTGTTAATTTGCCAAGTATGATCAAGTGATTGATATATTTCTATATAGTAAGTGAACAAAAACTGTGCTGCTTTTACAAAAGCTTGGGAGAAAAATAAACAACAAACTAGAGAGTTTACTGCAGACATTTAGATTCTTTGTTAAGATTTTTTTCGAAGCTGTTTATCTGTTTTCAAGTTGAGCTGAAAACTCCAGGCATGTTCTGTAGAAGAAATAATGATAACACATGGCACAAATTTTGGTCAGTTTAGAAAATCTGGTGCTTCTGGTTACCCCACCTACTTGGCAGTCTCTCCCACTAACAGAGTGGTCTTGCCAAAGCTCCTCCATGCACTTTTAGGGGTACTATTGATCAGGAGCAGGTGTTGCTTTGTCTCATAAGCAATCCCAAGGAATTCAGGCAGCACATAAGGTACTACTTGAACACGCCTTTTTCTATCTTAATTGCAAGCTTGGTTGTACACTGCTTCTAGGAAAACAAGTTTACTGTTCATATTGTTTGCATGCCTCATTGTTTGGCCAGGACACACAGTATATAAACTCTGCCTGTTGCCTTTGGCTGTGACTCCTGTTGATTGCATCCAGCAATACCTGGGGAAGATTGCGACCTTCAAAAAAGACGTAGTGGCAACTTGCTGTGCCAGAGAAAAGAGAATCCTTAAATTAGACCTAAAGTGTATAGTATGAAAGGAAAAATACACTGCCATCAGTATCTTTAATGCTTTCCCCATTATGTTTCTATAAAGTGGTGGTAAAAGTTTAAATTTATTTGCACTAATCTCATTAGAAGTCAGCAGTTCTTTTTAGCATAGAAAATTGTAAAAACACCTGGTAAATTATACCCTGAAATAGGTTAATTGTTGGCTTTTTGTAATTATAATCAAGGGCTTTTATATTTACTAAGGAAAAGTACTGTGTGGGAGTTAGATAGTATTATTGAATATAGAGCTCTTGATTTATTTTCGTCTTGTTTTCCCTTTGATCTGATTATTCTGAATGACAAATCTGTCATCCATGTGAACACTGGGAACACTGGCTTGCTGTGTATTCAATTCTAACAAGTAAGAAACTTGCTTGTAAATCTTTCTGCAGCATAGTTTTCACCTATGCCGTGCTTCGAACAGATGACTGTATTTTTATCTTGCACTATGCAAGATGCTTTTAATTAGTTTAGTGTAGTTGGCTATAAATCATTTGCTGTCCTTAAATGCCAGAATTGATAACTGCCATTACAATACTCTGAAGAGGTGTGAGAGAATCCAGTTAAATGAAACAGCCACTTGGGCATCCTTATTCCATCCATTTATGTTTTTGTTTCAGTAGTGGCAATAAAAAGTTTGTGGTTCACAGTTGGATCAGTGTTTAGGTCAAACAGCTCTTCTTAGATGTGAGTGTGTGCAGATGTACTTGCAGACAGATATCTGATGTACAAAACCTTACACAGTTGTTTTAAGAGAGTAGTGATGGCAGAGGGTGGTGATTTTCTAATGTATGAGGAAGCTGTGGAGCTGCTGATTGTTAACACTGGAACTTAAACGGGTAGTATGGGGGCTGACTCTTTCAATGTTACTCAGATATTTTCTTTTCTCAGTCCATATACATGATTCTCCTGAATATAATTTGTTCAGAAGTATGTCTTCATCTATTTGAAAATGCTCATTATAATAAACAAACATTAGAGTCAACAGATGATGTGAGCTCCAAAAATGCTATAGGTTTTAAATGGAAGAAAAACCTCTTGGGTTCATGTCAAACTTTGAAATCACGTTTTAAAACTTTGCTTTGTGTCTAGCCATGCAAATATTGTAAAATACTGCATTGCTAAGGCTATAGGTGGTTAAAGAACAGTAAGGGTTATCCAGGGTTATCCAGGGTTAAAGACCCTGGATTAAGCTTGAGATCTTTTGAGGATACATTAAAACTCATTTGTTTTGGCATTTTTTAAAATCTAAATTACTCTCAGAAAATCACCTGAGTGTAAATTTTAGAAAGATAAATGTGATCTGATTCACTAAATAATGTATTTTCTTTATGAGGAAAATCTCTTTTCCTGTTGACTTTATTATTTAATTAATGCACTCAAAACATTCAGGGAAACAATAAAAACTGAAAGGCAAGGAGTCAAATAATTATGAGGTATATATCTGATTAGGAGTGTTAGTATATAAAGGAATGCAGATAAAAATTGGGGTTTTTTTCTGCATTTTACTGTTAGGATATCAGAAAAGAGCTGCATGTAACTCAAATACAGCTTTTTTTCAGTCCATACTCAATGAGAGTAGGTGTGAAGGAGACTATATTCCTTTCCCTTAAGTCTTTTTTACTGTCTTCCAGCAGCATTTGATGCTGATGCTTCTCTGTGGCTTTATTGCCCCTGCCATTGCTATTGATGTTGAATCTAAGATACATGTTTCAACTAAGAGTAGACTAGAAAAATGCCTTCCCCTCCTTGTACGCAGCAGGCAAAGCAGGACACAGAATAAAGACATTCAAAGGCATAAAGGCCACAAGGCAAAAGTAAACAAGAACCATCCTAATGGCTGAATGCTTATTAGTTGGTAAATATTTACTTGTTAGCTGTGTATTTTTATCTGCTGAATTTAAAGAGGAGGAAGAAAATTTGAGCAATGTTTGTATTCATCTGTGTTTTCTCAAATATGTGTGTTAAAAATTAGGATCCCCAAACAGAGCAAGAAAAATGGGAACTCCAGAAGTGCTGATATTGGGCAAACTTGTGTATGGGCACCAAATTACTTTATGCTTGCTTCCAGTTAAAACAACTGCCAATATTTGCATCTGAAAAACCTTTGGGAGAAATTTTAAGAAAATGAGCAAGAACCTGCTGTAGAGTGATCTAAAAGTCTAATGTTTTACAGAAATGGCTTATCTGTTCATAACTAATAATTCAATGGGTTACAGGAGGCAGTGGAGAACTCTTCCAGTCAATATAGGGTTGTGAAAAATGTGGAAAATTTCAGTTCTGTGTACTCCAACAGACAAAGCTGTGAAAGTGTGGATGCAAACTGTGAGTCTGACCTTCACTGAAAACTGAATGTACACCACAAGGGAGTTGCCCAGCTACCACAGGGTACTGCCACAGGGTAGGTACATTTCTCAATGTCCCTCTCCCCAGTATTACCTGCTGTCTTGTTTACTTCTGTTGAGTATAGGGCATGTAGGAGGTGATGCAGATCTGGGGATATCCATCCAGCACTTGAAGATGACAGGACACAGTCACATTTGGCATTACCCTATCTGAGCTCTTTGTCTGGCTCTCTTGAAAGCTGTCACTGATGCTGACCTGGAATTAAGTGAACAGGGAGTGTGCTTGGCTGATGTTGGCTGGTTGGTGTTACTCCATTGCTCTTCCAATAACAGTGATCAGTACAGAGCCAGAATCATACTCATAGAATGGGTTGGAAGGGATCTTTACTTCAAGACCATCTAGCTCCAAAACCCCTTCCATGGGCAGGGACATCTTTCATTACACCTGGTTGCTCAGAGCCACATCCAACCTGGCCTTGAGCACTTCAAGGGATGGGACATCCACAGCTTCTCTGGGCAACCTGTTCCAATGCCTCACAGTAAAGAATTTCTATCCTTGCAGTAAAGAACTTCCTCCTAATATCTGTGCTAAACCTGCCCTCTTACATTTTGAATCCATTACAATTTATCCTATCAACTTATAAAAAGTTTCTCTCCAGCTTTCCTGTATGCCTCTTTTGGGTATTAAAAAGCTGCTGGAAGGTCTCCCAGAGCCTTCTCTTCTCCAGGCTGGACCTGCAGATGTAAATAATTTTGCTGTGAGCTGGTATATTTGTTAGCTGATTCTGCAATTTATTATTTGAGAACTAATCGTCTCATATCGATATGTGCAGGCTAGCAGAGTAATACTTTTATCTGTGTTAGGAGAATGGGGGATTGTCTACACAGGGTCATTCAGGAAAACTAATCCAAATTGATTTTTAAAGTAGATTAATTAAATTAGTTTCCATCTCTTTGAATTCACTAAGAGGCCAAGTTTGAGTTAGTTAAATTAGATCAAATCTTTTTTAACCTTTCTGCTTCAGAACTGCAATGGCCTTAATTTGATTAAGTCACTTAAAAATTGAGACAAACTTAAGAGTGATCACTTACATTCCAAATCAGAGACTTAGATAAAATTTAACTAAATAACTTTAAATCCAAATGTTTTGTCAACTGGAATTCAAGTTTGAGTGTTCTGAGTGAACAAGTATCTGGAAAAGAAAGAACCGTGCAAATGATTTGTGCATTTTTAAAAATTTGAAACATTAGTAGTGTCTGAGGGAATTAACATACCCTTGCTATGGCTGTAAGTCTTGCTTGTGTTCTCAGTATTTCATGCATGAATTTAAAGATATAAGAGAGAGCTAATATTTGACAACGAAAGAATTTTATCTAAGTCTCTGATTTG
>VZTT01065267.1:0-28909 GCA_013400855.1 Buphagus erythrorhynchus
TAATGCTCAAGCTTCTTTTGAACAATTTGGCAGTGTGGGGGTTCCTAGGAGGTAAAAAATGCACTGATTTATTATTAGCAAGGAAATTAAAAAAAAAACCTCAAAAAATTGCTTAAATGTAAAAAATGTTAAAAATTAGGTTGATGCTAATAAAAGCAAAGAATATATAATGAAAGCTAACACACTCACTCAGACTGCTGGGTTTATATCAGTGAAATCCCCCTTAAAGGATAGAATTTTTACTACTGAGTGTTCAGGATTTTCAATTCTTTTGCATATATAGCTGTCTATCTCAAATTTAATAGAAACATCTATATGTTCTCAGCAATCTCAGTATTTTATTTTCCATGTTATCTGTCTTGCAGAAGAAAGCACAGAAAGCACATTTTGTTTTTATCCAAAATATATCTCATTCCTTCTACCATTAAATTAATTTTTTTATATACTCCTATAAGGCTTTTATAAAGAGGATACACTATGCAAACTAGCTTCATGTTTTAATTTTATTTTAAATAGAAATCACTTTCTTTTTACAAACCTCTATAAATTTAACAAATAAAAAACCTTTTAAATTTAGTCTGTCTTCTAAAAATACTTGGAAGATTGAATTTTTCTTTTTTTACACACTTACAGAGCTCTATGGGGGATGACCATGCATCCTCCCTACTGTCTTCTGACTAACAAATCACACTGTTTTTATAATGCATTCTCTGATATTACCACTTTGCTTCCCTTAATTAAAAATTATTGACAAACATAATAAAATAGGTAGGTTGTTAGAAAAGTTCTGATAAGATTGTAACCAAATTATAACCAAAGCTGCCTGCTGATAGACAGAGGCTTGCATAGCCTACCCTTGAAGATGCAGTCCTGGAAATGAATCAAATATTTTCTTTCTTTCTCTTTCTTTCTTCCTTCCTTTCTTCCCTCTTCTTCCTTTCTTCTTTTCTTTCTTCCTTTATTTCTTCCCTTCCTTTCTGTCTCTCTCTCTCTCTCTCTCCTTCTCTCCCTCATGTCTTTAAACGTTTTTAACACAGGACAACAGGACACACAGCGATGTGCAATAAATGGCCAAGTGCCATACACCTTGAACAGCTAGAGTTTTATACCTGTGGTTCCCAAAACCCCCAATATTTAGCAGGATATATGCTGGAACAAGCACACCCAAGAACTGCCAATTACTTTAAATCGGTTTTGATATTAGCTGTCATCAATGCTGTTGGCTGAGGCCTCTTTAGTACATCTCTTGCATTTAAACCCATAAATTAGGTTATGCAAATCTGAAAACATTTCATACCAATTAATAAGACTCAAATTCAGCTGCTCAGTTTCTTTCATTAAGGTAGTTTGCAATTCTGTATATTTTTTATATTCATTAATCAAATGGCTGTACGACCTTTCCTTAGCTGAGATTGAGATAGCCATTACTTCTTTAAAAAAATGAGGCAACAAAACATGAAAAATAGCCCAAACCCCAGCAGTTTCTGATGAAACATTCTTTGCAATGAGATAGTTAAGATGAAGCAAATACAGCTGCACACAGCAACACACCTCTTAAAACATTTTAATAGCAAACACGATTAAAGTCATTTTTCTGCAAAGTTGTCCATTCTATAAAAGGATTGGAAACCTGCCATTGTACTATACTGGATTTTACTCCAAAATAAACTACAGTCAGCACAGCTGGAGGTGATAGAAGTATGTCCAGGCTAAATACTTACTGCCTGCCCTCCATCCCAGATGTTAAATCTTTATATTCCTTTTCTTTTCACAGCATGTACCACTGGATAGTTTCTAACCTCTCCTCTCTGCAGAATTCCTCAGCTCTCCCTGTACTTACAAAGAGCTGATATGATTTGATGCAAATCCTCATTTCATCAAACCTCAGCTCACATATATGTCAGACCTTACAACCAATCATACAACTTTTTAACAACTCTGATTCCTCCTAAAACCTTTTTTTGCATTACCATTTTGTCCTCCTAAGTAAGGATCCTGGAGGAAAAACTTTCACTAAAGGCAAAACTACAAAGCACTTGCAATGGTGTCCAAAAAACTTGCAGCGACCACCTTAGTTCCATCATGTCCTAATATTTAAATAGTTAATATCTTGCTACTTAGTGCTTAGACATTATAAATTATTACCTAATTATAATTTAAATTATATATTAAGGATAATATTAACATAGGTATATAATGTGGTCTTTATAATTATGATTTATCATAAATCTATTGTCAAATATTATTAAGAAATTATAATTGTAGTTGCGCTGGTTTTGGCTGGGATAGAGTTAATTTTCTTCTTAGCTGATATAGTGCTGTGTTTTGGATTTAGTATAATAATGCTGATTAGTTGCTTGCTGGGGTTAAGCCACAGTAGTAGCTAAGATGCTTATTTAATACAATAAACTTACATAGACATGGTTTTACGAAAAGAAATGAAAAAGATAGAGTTTTTGCTATCCACATGATGGTACCATCAAACAACTTCTTTGTGAGAATTTTACAAAAATTCCCCAGAGGTTACAAAATGTCACTTACTGCTGTCTCCAAGCAGATTTTTTCTTTAATGTAGTTCCTGTAAAAACATCTGCAGCTCTGTTTCTTCAAACTTTCTGTATTTTTCTTTTTTTTTTCCTTTTCATTATTTTCTTTTTTTTACACTTTTACTCTCTGCTCTGCTCCACCCATTAATTTTTTCAGCTGGGCCATTTGAAGTCTAATGCACTTAATGTTCTGCACGATAAAACAAACATAAACAGCTGGCATGATTATTGCATTCATGAAATTATCATCCTTTATTTTACTGTGTTTGAAACAAACGCAGTTCCGTTTATGGACACACAATACAACCTTGGCACTTTTCCCCCAATAAAACCAACATTTTGTTAAGCCAGGTACTATTATTTTTCACATAAATGTATTTTAATGATGTTAAGGAGGCGGAGCTAAAGCTCAATCGATTTCTGCCACTGAGGCACAGTTAACAAACGAGTAAAACCCTGCAGAATAAATGAGGACAATGCTGGTTATTGCTTTGGAACAAGGGTAAATAAAACAAAAAACAAGGAAAAGCTGCTGGTCGGGACAGGAAACCGCCTGGCTAAAAGCAGCTGGCTGGGGGACGTGAACCTATGTGACAACCTCTGTGTCTCTTCCAGGGGAGCTTTATGGAGAAAACAGGCTGGCATTGCGGAAAAGCAGATGCCTTCAGCACACACACAGCTGGAGTCTCTGCGTCCTTCTCAGGTGAACAGAAGAAAAAGAAGCAAAAGGAAGAAGAGAAAGAAAAAAAACGTCTCAAACAAACCAAACAAAAACCCAACACAAAGCCCCCACCCTAACAAAGCCGGAATTCAAACCCCTTAACAAGGAGCTGGTGAAGCCGTTGCCAATTCTCCTTCCCCACGAGGGGTCGCGGTGGTGCCGGAGGGACAGCGTGGGGTGGCGGAGGCTGCGCCCGCCCCGCTCTGAGGGAAGGAAGGGCCCGCCCCGCCTCCCCTGCCCGCCCTGCCTGCCCTGCCTCCCCTGCCCGCCCTGAACTCCCTGCCTGCCCTGCCCTCCGTGCTTCCCCTGCCTGCCCTGCCCGCCCTGCACTCCCTGCCTGCCCTGCCTGCCCTGCTCTCCCTGCCCGCCCTGCACTCCTTGCCTGCCCTGCCCTCCGTGCCTCCCCTGCCTGCCCTGCTCTCCCTGCTTGCCCTGCTCCTGCTCCCGCTCCCGCTCCCGCTCCCGCTCCCAGGGCTACCCTGGTGCCGCCACCTCTGTCCCCGCGGCCCTGGGTCACACGGGGCGGCTCCCGGAGTGC
This sequence comes from Buphagus erythrorhynchus, assembly GCA_013400855.1. Classification (NCBI taxonomy): domain Eukaryota; kingdom Metazoa; phylum Chordata; class Aves; order Passeriformes; family Sturnidae; genus Buphagus; species Buphagus erythrorhynchus. The sequence continues at coordinate 3,806 of VZTT01065267.1, forward strand.
GGCGCTCTGAGCCAGCCCTGCCTGTCCCTTCCTGCTGGCAGACAGGGACAGAGGGATGGCGGCTTGAGGCGAGAGACTGCTCCGTAGTGTCCTCGGCTCCTCTGGGCTGACAGAGAGGCCCTCGGAGCGGGTGGGGTCGCAGTGTGACCTGGGGGCAGCAGATGGGTGACAAAGTGCCTGCTCTGTCCCGCTCCTCTGATCGAAGCTGGAGGTGCTCCCGGAGTGCGCTGCCCTCAGGTGTGCACTAACAACTTGGACAAGTCCCAGCACAAACATACGAGGGTGAACATGGGGTACGACATCCAAAGCATCCATGTGTAGGGCAAGGAAGGGCGCTGCTGGCTCAGTCTGACTCGTCAAGGGTTGAATGCGAATTTGCTAGAGAGGTTTGTTTACTACTTGGTTTTAGCCCAGGAAATACAAATGTATCTCAGGTCTTTCCAGATGTGCTTAAGTACAGTTCAATAATGATCAAAGAAAGCTCATCTTGTAGGAATGTGTCTCTGAGCTGTGAATTTGACACTATCTCAGGAATTCTGTTCCTCTGCTCAGTTACATCACCTTGCAGTGGCAGACAAAATCCTTTTGCTTCCAGCTACAGTGGCTGTACCTCTCCACCCTGTTTTCATATCCCAGAAAGGCTAGACTGGAGTCTCTCCCCAACAAAATTGTCTTTATCAATGCTCCAAGGACAGCCCTGCAGCTGACAAGTTTCTGCAGTGGCCACATTCAGAGCCCAGCCGTGGCAATGCAGTTTCAGAAATTGAAGGAACACCAAGCTGCTCAGGCCTGTCTGTGAGCACAATTCCCACCATAACCCTCATCTTCCGCTGAGCTAGCCTGGATGTCGGTGCTAACTGGCATAGATTTAGGACACTGGAATTAAAAACCCTCTTGAGACATTAACCTGAGAAGGCTGAAGCAGGATTCTGGACTTTTGCTTCCACAGCTGAATTCTCAGCTGCTTGAATGAACAGATAATCAGAGCTGAATCAGGTGATTTCTAACATGGAGGGTTTTGTTAGCTGTGAGCCAGAGGCTTCATATTGTCTAATTATCAGAAGCCAAGGGAAGAAAATTAATTAACTCACTTTCCTGGCTGCGGCTAAAATAATCCCTTTTCAAATTGACTTTCATTATTTACCTGTCAAGATTCTCATGAAGAGAAGACATGTTCCCTGCTAGGAAGTGTCACAGGTAGTATGAAATGCCTCAACATTGGGCCAAGTAACCTTTTGCACTCAAACCCATCTTCCTCTGTTATCAGCGCAAATCTAATCCACCTCTTTTTTCCAGTCAGCTCATACACAGCTGACGAATCTGTCTAAGGGAATCCCCACTGAAGGGAAATGCCCAACTGCTTTAGTTCCCTTTTGACGGGTTTTTCCAGTGGGGGCTGGGGATGAGTGCAAAGAAGGTGGTAAACTCTAAGTCAAAGAAAGCAGAGAAGGCTAGCAAAGGAGAGGATAAATTCTGCTTGAGTTAGCAATGATTCAAAGTGTCTTCCTGGGTTATGGAGGCATCCAGGAAACAGAAAGCTACAAAGAATGATTTAAACAGTGAAAAGCAACAAATAGTTTTTGATTCTTTTTAATCTTAGATCTCAGTTTGCTGAGTCTTGCTTTAAATCCCAAGGAACACGCAACACAGACAGAAATTTCAGGGTGTCCAGAACTTTCTTACCAGTCTGGAATCCAAACTACAACTCCAAGCTTCAGACTGCCCCTGTTGCATATTGCACAATGGAAAAATCTGCAGGACAGCCTGAAATCAATATTCAACTAGCCTAATAGAGACAAAGTTCGAAAATGAAACAAAAGCACTTGTGTTCAGATGCTTCTGTTTTCAGACTTTCAGTCTTCTATTGACTGTGTTATGTATTTTGGAAAAATTTCTTCTAGTCAAATATGGGCTGAAATTACGAAACCACACTTTTCTTGCTTTAATGGTGTTTGCATTACTCTGATTAGTTTGTGTGGTGAGCTCCTGCCACGAAGCGTAGGCATTACTTTATGTGAAGCCAATGGAAGCTTTGGCTGCCTTAAGGATTATGGGTTAAGGCCCTACATTTGTGCTGTTTTACGCCACTGTATGACCTAAATGAGATTAGAGTAATAAATCCTGATTTATTATGAGGGTTTTATTTAGACATGTTTTGAGTATGAGGTCTGTGTCAGGATTAATAGTGAAATGTAACATGCCCAGGCACAGAGAAAGCCCAAAAATGAAAGGACATTTTTTCCCTTGAGAAAACTGGTTCCCAGCCCTCTGCTTGGCTTTTAACAGAGTTGCTAAATGTTGAATGGCAGAGAGACGCTGGATCCCAAAGATGGTGACGTAGACCATGACGTAGAGATGAGCCCATTCCAAATGAAGGACAGAAGTATCCCATCAGCAGTATTTTGCAAAGCTACGTACATACGCTCTGCAATGCAGTAGTATTCAAAACACTTCAAACAAGGTTCTCAGAATCCAAAGACAAATGAGAAATTACAGGTTCAGGATTTATTGGCTAATTCATCCATCAGGTTGAGCAGGCACTAGTTTAGGTGGTTGCCCCATAGTTAAATCAGATTGCTGAACCCGTTCAAAGGAAATGTCCATTTTTTTCAGCATCCTGGCCACCATGTCTCATCAAGAAATATGACATATTGTCATGTAATGCACTAAATTGCATTGGCCTAAGTATTAGATGCAGAACGTGCGTACTTACACCACATAGTTAAATTTCTCTATTCTACTCATCACATTACAAAAGGCTTCAGAGGAATTTTCTATTCAAAAGATTATTTAAATCAAAATGAGTAGAGCATGTGGAATTGATCTCGTCCTTTTTTGAGACACAAAGTGAAAAAGGACAAGGTGTAAGTGTTGTGACAAACTTGGGAGAATTAAATAATCATGAATTCCATGGTATCTCTACCCTTTGCTTGATTCAGAGTATTAATACTCCCACTCTCAACCAGATACTTGGCAGGTCTTGTTCAGCATCAAATTTCTGTCCCACTTGTTTGTTTTTGAGTAGAAATAGGAAGAATTATTTACTTCAAAATGTTGTTGTTGAGAGTTTTGTAATCATAGGCCTCATGGGGTGCAGAGCAAAAGAAAATGTTGAACCAGAATACCAGCTTATTTTTATTTAGTTTGGCAAGAGGCCTGTCTATCTGACAACCTCTCCTGGTATGTCTCAGATAGGGTGGAACTGAATAGAAAGGCCTCACAATTTTGCAGATAACTTTGGGAGAAAGCAACTTTTGAAGAAGGACAGACTTTAGGGTCCAGCTATGGTACTTTATTTAGTGCTTCAGGTTTAAACCATGAGAGCCTCGTAGTTATAAGAAACACAATCCAAGAAGTCATGAAGCCTCAAAAGAATTGAAAAATTTGGTCATGTAACTAAGGACAAGTTTTCTAGACTACCATCGTATAAAATCAAATACGAAGATGGTTCAATATCTGACAAAATCTTAAATTACTTTTTCTTCCCTTCTCAGAAGTGCATTTTTCTGCAAAAGCCTTTCTAAAAGTTTTTTAGAACTACACACTTCATAGTTGCAGAGTGCTAACAGTCTTGCCAGCAAATTCATTAACTGCAAGTGGCATCAAAGATGAGAACTCAGACCTCTTTGCACAGGAGCAGGGGCAGCAGTTCAACTTGCAGAATTCGGATGCTTTGTTACCTACTTTTGTTCATTTCAAGTCAAATAGCAGTGGGACAGCCTAAATAAGCAGCTTTTTGAACATTGGCAGTTCAGTGATGTTTCTTTCTTTGACCAGTGGCCCTTAGAAAGAAAACAGTAACACAAACAGATATTTTGGAATTGCCCAACATCCACAGACAGCAGCAGGACCGCTGGAGACCAAGAAGTGGCTGGACTTCCTAAGCACTGAAGGGCTGCACGGGAAGTTTGGTCTCTTAAGAAGTTTTTTATAATGCTGCAATGCAGAGTTTCCCAACCAGCCTTTGCTCACCTGTGTCAAGGACGCTTGTCTGGGGCACAATCTGTGCGAACACTGTTTTTGCTGTCCCTTGGCAACACCTGACTGGGGCAGCAGCTTCTTATTTAGCTGTTTACAACACGTTCCCACAAAACATGAGCTGGCAATCACATCCACAAGGGCACCAAACCAGCAGATTGTTGAGTGGAAATGGATTCCTGCTCCCCTGTACATTTTATAGAATACTTCAGGCATGTGACAGTGTTAAAATCCTGGTGGCTCTTGCTGAAGGAATGCAGTGGAAGCCTTTACCCCACGAAGCAAGTTAAAGTCTTACAACACAAGCTGTGAAGAGTTGTTATAGGTCACTGATAAAAAGCAATAGAGTGCTTATGGGCACTGTGGGTTAATGATAGCCACAAGCAAAATCAGAAAGTTTGTGCTGAGAGCAGAGAGGTGATGTGTAACCCACTGTATTTATTACTGCTGTACTCTGGCCTCTAGATAGGGTATGTGTGCACTGGGGTTGTGAAGACTGACAGATACACAAGGCTGGCCTACTAGTGGAACTGAGAAGGGCTAGGAAGATGTTTTCCTTGTCTGCTAAGAGGAAGTATGCATCAATATAGGGGAGATGTTTTCCTGATCTGGGAGAGGAGCCTTCTGTAGTATGTATTGAAATATAATTTATTGTATCCTATTTGTTATACGTATTTTCTAAACTGTTCAGGCCTTTTACCTCCCGCATTTTTTCCTAATGAACATTACAGCCTGAGTACAGACAGCTTCTCTGAAAAACTTGCTTTAGCAACTGCTTGGTTTTCCATGTCCTACCCTGGTATCAAATAAATTTGACTTTCTTTTTCTTTTCTATTTTTTTGTTCCAGAAATTATGCAGGATCTAGGAGCACATGCTAGTTCAAAACTAAGTCCAAGTTTATTTGTGCTGAAGCCATAAAATTATTTTTCTGCAAGCTCTAACATACTTCTGTACATGTACATAATTTTCAGTGCTTAGACATTTCTTATCCTTTCTCATCTTTCCGATATTCACTCTGTGTTATGTACATTTCCATACATAGTCAAATCAACCATCATCCAGTGCTGTGTATCACCCTGCTTCTGTAAGCTGTTTATCTGGGATTTCCAAGGCTGACTGCTCCTGGTAAGATTCTTAAAGATTCATACCTAGAAATCTTAATCAATGACCAGATTTACAGAAGCACTGAGAACCCACAAATCCTTTTGCAGTCAATGAGACCTGAGTTTACTCAGCACCTTGAAAATCAAACTACTTAAGTTTTGGTACCTAACCTTGGATTTTGGAACAGAGCTTTAAGGGTTCAGGGTGGGTATTTCTAGGGCAGAATGGGGTTCACTTTGAGGTCTTTTTAAATAGATACCAAAATTTTTATATATCATATTTGTATTAATAAGCACAATTATGATAATTGTCTTTTTCAACAAAATAGTAGTTTTGAACTCCTCTTAGTACAAGACACAAAATAATGGAAATCATTATTTTGATTGATAGTGTCATTTTATGCATACCATGTACACTGTGTTAGTTCATTACATGGACTCTTCCACTACAGGAATCTTTTTTCACTGCTCACCAGACATGGAGGGGGTCTTCCCTGGGGATTGGTCCAGGTAATAAGCACTTTGTGCAATCAGCTTACTATAAATGATAGAGAAAAACATGGCAGTGCTCCAGCCATAACCAAAGTAGCTTTTAAAATCTTCTTGCTGTATGATACATGGTGCTGTACATGACCCAGTGATATATGAAGCATTTTGACCACACTACAAATGTCTAAACCACTCAGTTTCAGTTCTTACTTCTCACCTCCATGAGTCAAACCCATCAGCCTGCCATAGCACCTATTAATTTATAGATTTCATCCCAAGGGCACATCTGCACACTTGTGAGAAGGCGTGTCTGGTCAGCTGTTTCCAGAGTGATGGCACAAAAACAACCAAGAAGAAAAGGACCTGTAGCTGCATGTGTGCTTTGGTGAATTTAGATCTTTAGGAGGTTTTATTTTGTTCCTGTATATGCTAGGTTTATATCAGGAAGTCCTGATGTATCTTTTCTCCTCTTCTAATGAAGCATCTTATAAGAAAAAGAAGAAACTGAATGCATTAGATTTGCTCTGCCAATTGTGTAATTCTTCAGAAACACAAAGGTTTTTGCAATGCCAGACTGAGCTGTTGCAGCCTAATACGGAAGTTTGAATTTCAGGAGTACTTGAAGGTGCTTAAATTGATTTCTAACAAAATGCAGCTAAATGAAGTAATTGTTAAACAGGAAACAAGAAAAAAAATCCTACAAAGATATGATGTGGCTGCCACTGGGAAAGTGTCAGGTACTTGCTTCTTGTAGAAAATAGAATATTACTTAACTAATTTAAAATCCAGATAATTTTCCTTAAGAAAAAAATCAGCAGTAAACTGTTCAGGGGCTGGTGGATTTCTTTATTTCTTAAGGATGGTAAAGATTTGTGCAGAGACATCAGCAAAGAGCAGCTTTCTGAGCTGTTCCCTGCCAATTGCTGACAAAGGCAGTCCTAATGAATCATTCTGAATTGTGATCATGTGCTACCAGCCCACAGTGAGCTGCCAAAGAGGAAGTGCAGCTTGTTTTCTTTCATTTTCTTGATTCCTATGCTGTAGGAAGATGAAAGGAGAAGGAGGAGGAGGCAACAGCGGCAGCCAAACTTAAATAATTCTGACGATTGCCGATATCAAATGGAGGCCCCTGAGTGGGACCCACTGAAAAATGACACCCTTCCGCCGACCCTGACGCCAGCTGTCCCTCCGTATGTGAAGCTGGGCCTGACCATTGTATATACTGTTTTTTATTCACTGCTTTTTGTGTTCATCTACGTCCAGCTCTGGCTGGTCCTTCACTACAGGCACAAGAGGTTCAGTTACCAAACTGTCTTTCTGTTTCTGTGCCTGTTTTGGGCCTCTCTTAGGACAGTGCTCTTTTCATTTTACTTCAAAGACTTTGTCACAGCAAATTCTCTCAGCCCCTTCATCTTCTGGCTTCTCTATTGCTTCCCAGTCTGCCTCCAGTTTTTCACCCTGACCCTGATGAATCTTTACTTCACACAGGTAAGCAACAGATATTTAGTTGATTAAATCTAGCTGAATGGTAAAGCCTTATTTTGTGAGCATCATGAGAAAAATGTAATTTACGAATGTACCTTGGCAATGCAAAAAGCAAATTTCAGTTGTTTATTTGGGTATTTTCACTTTGGTCTATATGCAGGTGATCAGTGTTAGAATGAAACCGGAGGCTGAAGTGATCACTGTGAGAATATCAATTAACATATCTACTGTCTATAAAAATAATTCAAAGGTTGGAGGAAAAATGTATCGGAGAGCTTGGAATTTGGATGCCCAAAATGCCGTTGTATTATTATGCCTTATTATTGTTATTAGACTTTAAAAACCTCCTGGCTTACCAGACATGTTCTCTATGTGCAGTCAGAATTGTAATGTCTGATTTTGCCAGCAACAAACCCCCAGTCCCAGTTTTTTTGTAAGTTGGCTAACGTTTCCGAGAGAGATTTCTATTATGTGTCTAACAATTGAAACTGTTGATGGAGTCCTACTGTGGGCCCAAATTCCTGTAATGGTCTGTATGACAAACAGCTTTGACTCTGTTCCATACGTGCTAAGTGCTGTGCACAGATACACCCTCTATTTTAAGCACTCTCTGATGTAAAGGTAATTTAGCTGTATAGTGGAGTAAAGGAAATAGTATCTGCATTTCAGGAAGAGGTCTGTAGAGTGTATCTGTGCCATGGACATCTAAGAAGCCAGATGAGTTAAGCTGCACAGGGCTCCAGGCTGCTGCAGCTAGAAGTGCTTGGAAATATTTATGGTGCGCATGGCTATCTTGCACTTGGCTGAAGGATGGGATATTAGCATGCTGAAACAAAGGAAGGCTGCTGGGCTTGCCTAAGATCTCACAGGAAACTTGCAGGAGGACAGAGACTGGATTCTTTATCTCCTCAATCTCACTGTAGTGCTTGGACCAGGATGCCAAACCTGCACTCATGTGGTCCTAATCAAAGTCCCTTTTCTCAGTGCAGGAGCAGTTGGTTAGGAGACCATCAGCCAACCCTGGAGCATACCAGGCAGTGCTCAGGATGCTTTGGATGTTGCTGTGTGTCCTGCTTGGAACCAGCTCGGGTTCGAGGGGGTGCCTGGGACTGGTGCTTCTATAGTCTCCATGGTGTTTAACAGTGCTCTGTAGTGATGACAGGCCTTATCAATTCTGAACAGCCTGACTGGAGACATTAGGCTGCATGCAAGAGCTGCTATCCCAGAGCTGGAAAAGCAGCAATGGTAAGCATGACAGCTGTAAGAAAATCACTTGAGTTGTAGAGGGTATTAAATACCTAGAACAACATACCCAGTTTTGTGCTTAGGTTTGCTTTCATGGATTCAGTGTCTATAATGCCTGCTAACTCACCCTGCTCCACTCCCTGGTACTTGAGATATATTAAGGGATTACAGGAACCTTTCATCTGCATACTACTCAAATCCTGCTCAGGCATGTGGTGACCTATGCTTTATCCCATAGCTATTATAAGTCATTTGATAACTGTGCAGCTTCCCATGGCCAAATGTCCATCAGCACACAGTCCATCCCATCACAGTGCTGGGACTAAGTCACAGCCTTAGGTCAGACTCTTCCCTCAGACATGCATGCAGGGATGCTGTGGAAATCTGGAGGCAGAATGCAGCATCCTGGCCCTTGGCCAAGAGAAGCCTGGGCTGGAGCGGGCACGGTGGGGCACAGCAGTCTGTGCAGTAGTGTCAGCACTCAGGAGGCTTAGTGCTGCAGGTCTTCCTTTTGTCTAAGGAAGATCTGAAAAGACAGCACACAGAATGCACACATATGTCCTTTTCTCCTATTTTTAGCATTGTTGTCTGATAGCGTTCAGGAAGTACAAGTCAGTGGCTGGAAACAGAAAAAATAGTAAGGCTGTTGATCCTGCCTTTGAGACAGAATTTCTGCTTTGTCATCCTGAGTCCTCATGATCTTCCTCTGAGCCCCTCTGAAAAAGAGTGGAATAGTTACCTGTCTTGAAGAGCTGCTCTGAGGCTTTTGAAACAATATTTGCCAGGGACTGTCAGAGTTTGTGATTTGCGTCATAATTTTTAAATATCTTGGGCCACTGTAGACAGACATAAGATTAGCATTGTTGTTTGCTCTAGAGCTAGTTGCTGTCAGTGAAATTTAATCTCAAATATCTCCCCAGCTGAAACAAAAGTTTAAGTAATACAAGCACAGTCATTCTATGACAGAGTAAGTGCATATATTTTTAATTCACTGTTATTAATACTTTACTTCTAACCATTAAAAGGTGGTTTGGCTTGAAATTCAGCATCTTGTATTTAATGTACATCTAGCTTTCCACAGTAGGCAAGCAAGAACTAGTGTGAAAGGGGTGGAGAGAGAAAATTTTGTTTTCAGTAATGGCTTAAAACTTCACAGACCTGTTTAGAAACAACTTTTATCCTTTTATTCTCTAGAAGATGGGCAAGAAGGGTCTGCAGCTGTGTCTCATTGCATGAAAGCCCTGCTATTTCACTGGTGCTTAGCTAGAGGGAAAGAAGTGATCTGTGTATAGAGCACTGGAAGAGATCCCATGGGTCTCTGGAATTCGTAGTTTTTTATTATCTGCTGTACAGCACCCACCATTCCTAAATGTGGCACTGCTAGGAAAACTTTTAAATAGATGTGAGAAGAAAAAAAGTGATTCAAAAAATATTGCAAATCCTCCTGGCCAAACAAAAAACTCATTTGGCAAGTACCTGAGGGCGTTTTTCGAATAACAAGACCCTTTGAACTTGACAGAAAGTTAGCCATAACTATTCTCTTTTTTAATAGGTATCCCAAAGCCATAGGGAATTTCAGCTGTATTCTATGCGTAGCAAGACAAATAAGCCCTGATGACATCAGCACAGCAAAGTTTTTTTCCCAGATTTGAGCATCAGCAGCTGCAGCAGAAGAACCTCTAGTGTGCTGGGGCAGGTTGGTAAAGCAGGGGAACTATGAACAAAAGGGAAGTTAGAATCAAAATAGTTTTGACTCAAAACAGGATCTTCGGGTTAAGAGCCAAGTTCAGGGTCCTTTGATACAGTTGTAATGCCCTACTTAGGGCAAGCAGAAAGAGTGCTGCAGATAAGGCTTATAGAATATTAGTTCCTCTCAGAGATCCCATACTGGAGAAAATTAATATGATTCCTAATGGAGTAAGTAAGTGTATTAGAATTTTTTAATCCTGTGTCTGTATTCATTCCCTTCTACAGAAAAAATAATTGTGTGATCTACCCTTTCAGGAGGGTAGGCCCTCTGCCTACTTGGAAATCATTAAAATAAATCTCAAATGAAGATGAGATCCAGTGGTACTTCTGTAAAACAGTAGCACAACACCATTAAGTAACTGCACTGTACCAAGACAGAGCAGCTCCCTGATCCTGATACACCAGATAGGGAGCCAAAGTTCAATTCCACCTCCAGAGACCAAAAATCTCACAGAGATATTTGCCTCGCACATGCAGCTTCCAAGGGTTTATTTTCTGTTTAATAACATAATATTTTCCACTTCAAAGGGAAAGAAGTGGAGGATCCCACAGTGAGGGATCCCAGGATAATGAAGAAACTGAGGATTTCAGGATCTGGGTACTCTTTTTATTTATGCCCTGCTTTCTCAAATCTTCCCTGTCCCTGACAAGGGGACACTGAGATGAGTCCTCAGGCTCTACAGTTATTGCTGTGGGTAAAAGAGTAAAGAGGCTCTGGGAAAAAAATAAGTTGCCTTTTTCAGTGCTTGTGAAGGGTGGGCAAAGAAGGACTTGCTTCAGTTTGTCCTGTTTGCTCAGGCTTTGCATTTCCCTGGGGAACAGAAAACAAATGAAGCAGGAGAGAGGCTAGGATGGAGGTTACAGACTCAAAGAACAAGGTCAGGGCCAAAGACCATGAGCTATAAATTTCACTGAAAATCCCAGGCCTCCCTTGTGGCCAGGCACAGAAAACAGTGGGGTGGGCTCTAGGTTTTGTCATCAGGTTGGGAACTTCTCCAGGATCGAGGGAAAATACTGCTGAGCTAAAGAGCTGTGAGACAGCATGGGTGGAGAAGGCTGGTAGGCAGATTTTACCTCTCCTTCCGCCTCCATCTTCCCTTTTCTTTGGCATCTGGATTGAGAAGCTTACCCTGCCTCCCAGGCAGTGCTGATACAATCAGGGACTTTCAAATGAAGAGAAGTTCTACACAGTAAGGCAGTTCAGAGGGGAGCTGGCCATGCCTGGCAGGGTGAGGTAAAAGCACACAAAGCTTTCAGAAAGTTTTCATGTATTTCAGTGGAACCAGAGTAAATGTTAGCTCTGGGAGGAGAATTAAGAAAATTTCTCATTCTCTAATTACTGAAGATAACATTTCAAAGTTCTCACCAGTGAGAGAACAGAGAGGGCTTTTAATTTTGGAGATTTTTTTAGCAGAAATCAATAAATCATATATTATGAAGCTTATTATTAATTTAAAGCAAGCTTTAGATGTATATAGAACTATTCAGGAATCTAACTACATATGGTAAAGCATCAGCAAATATATTTGCTGTAAAATGTTGCCTTTAGTATTGTATTTACAGAAGACGAATTCCAATTGCAGATTGGCTGGCTGTCAGTATCTGACATGATGGATGAGGTCGTTTGACTTAGAAAATAATTTGATACGAAAGCCACTCTTAAAAGTTTGCTGTGGCTGTCAGCCCCCACAATCATCCCTGTCTTTTTAGGACTATTTTTACCAATTCATGGAAGACTGAGTATGGTAGTGAGTCATGTTGCCCATGTCTGTTGGCCTTACAAACTGTGTAGAATTTAGAGAGTAGAGGGAAAACTTGCCTGTTTTGGGAAATCTGATCCAAGTAAAAGAATGAACATGGAAGAAAGAAAGAAAGGGGAAGGTGGGCCTGGGACTGAAAAATACACAGCAGAAGAAAGGTAAATGTGCAGATGATGAGTTTGTGGCATATTTTCAGGTTTCAAAGGGAAGTTTGCATGGAGTGTGACAGAAGAAGAGAGGGACTGTGGTGAAAGGAGCTGGGAAGGAAAAGTGCATGCTATGTTTCTTACAGGGTTTTTGAAGTGAGAAGTGGTAAACAAGGCTGAACATCATTCCTGTGCAGAGAGCCAGCTTGAGACATATGCAAGCATTTACCACATATCTGAGACTTTCTGGTAAGCTGAGCTGTAGCTCCTGTAAAAGTGAATTGATCAGCCAGCACTGGAGGTACAGCAGAGGCTTGTGCCAGTCATCACATCAGTTCAGTTAAATCAGAGCATGGACATGAAAATTGCTCCAGGGAGATTTTATATTTTCTTTTGCTTTGGGAATATCTGTCTTGGCTTTGAAAGCTGTTTCACTGATACTTATAGAGCCAAAGTGTCTCCTGATTAGCTGGAACCCCCATCAGCTACAACAGCCTGGCCCTGTCTGCCTGCTCTGCTGCCCAGCAGCTCTCCAGAGCACTCTGCAGCCAAGCTGCTGATGGGTCCCATGCCATCCCCACTCCTGGGGCCTGGTAAAATGTCTCTAAGGTCAGCTGTTTACATCAGTTCCTGCAATGGGAATTTTCTCTGGCTGTATGAAGAGATTTTTGGAGTCCTTTTGAACTGGTGCAGTTTTATATGCCAGACATATACCTCAGGGGAGTTGGAGGAGGGGGTGTGAGAATCTCATTTGAGGTTTCCAACCCTTTGGCAGAAACAGAGAGTCAAAACAGGATATTTCTCCTTCAAAGAACAAGCAGAAGGGGAAATACTTTTAAGACTAAAGAGTAACCCTTTAAACATAAGAAAATTAGCAAGGACTTTCACTGCATTTTCCATGTTCATCTTAGACCTCCCTGGAAGATCTTTTTTAAAGAGCCTGCTCTCTGCTGTTTAGTCTATTCTTAGGAGTAGTCTGGTTTGCTCTGGTTTGCTGGAAGACTTACTTAGATGACTCAGATATTCACTGGAAGCTTTCTCAACAGTGCTGCGAGGAGGGGCCATTGAGCAACCAGCCTCTTGAGCTAAATGCTAAAAGCAAAAAGCTGCACCCACGCATGTAAGGTACATTGAGATCAGCTTCTGACATCCTTACTCCCACTGAACAGCCCTTTATTTCGTGACAATTCCATTGCTTCCAGCAGGGCTACTCATGAGCTAAGGCCCCATCAGTGTTTAAGAAAAGGTGGCAGAATCTGGCTGCCTGTGCTGTGCTCCTGCCTAGCAGTGAATTGGTGAGAATTCTCCATGCCTTAAAGTGTAGCTTTCATTCTATATAGCATTTTTTTTTTTGGTACAGTATTTATTTTCTTTCTTAATTTTATTTCTTTTCTTAATGGTCATTTTGCTCTGAGAATTTCAGAACATGTATCACCTGGGACAAGTTCACCAAATGCAGAATCATAGTAACAGCTGTTTTGGTGATCTTGAATCTAGAGATCCTGTTGCATCTGTAGCAGGAGCATTGCATTTGGTTTTACCTAAGTTATCCGTGGAGATTTTTCTGGGCAGTTGTTTTGGGTTGGTTTATGTGACAGGACTTTGTGACTTAAGAGGGACGAGTAGATCATTTTTGGGGAACCACTGGAGATGGCATTTAGGAACTTGATATTTGCTAGGTTTTGTGAAACCAGAACAACTTGTTGCCCACTGGAAATTGCTTGTCTTGTGAAGTTCTTTGCAGAGGTTCTGAGCTCTTCTGTTCAGTGCAACTCCTGAAAGGTGTCAAGGTACAATCTGTATAAGTGCTACTCACAATAGGTGAGGACCGTGGAATGGCCCTAGAGACAAGGATTACTTGTTTAGTTTCATTGAGGTCAGGAATCTGCTTCCTCCCTCCCTTCCAGAATAAAAAGAGTAGGCAATAAATTTTGTACAAAAAGTATCTGGGAAGTATTTTGAGCCTCATCCCTTTTCTGAAAGTGACAGCTACTCTCTGCACAGCAGATGTGTAGAATATTTGCAAGTCCCTTGTACCTTTCCTTTCAAAAGCAAGTAAATAAAACAACCTAAAACTTCTTCCTGAACTCCTGTAAAATTTCATGATCCAGGACTTTAGAGACCAAACTCTTCAATAAGGGATACTATCAGGGATGCTATCTTTTTGAAAACAGTATCAATGGTTGCAGAATATTTTTAAAGAATTTTTTCCCCCAAGTTTTCAATTTTATTCTCAATTTGCTGAAAAAGTTAGTGTTCTCTGCTGCTTCAGCTAGTGCTAAGCAGGCTGGTGCATCACAAAAATAATTTCCATGTCAAGGCAGCTGTTTATGGTGAATTGGAGTTAAGTGATAAGTTCCAGGAGTTCTGGAACAAGTTGAGCCTGATTTTCTCCAGATCTGTGTCTCGTGATTGACTCTCAGTTGTTCCCATAACTGGAGAATTTCTTACAATATTTTGCTGTGCAGACTCTCTCCTATTGGGTGATGCATAGAATCATGATGTAGGCTTCTCCTCCCAGAGGACATATGTTACATACATTTATAGAGTTCCTTTTTTCCTTTGAGTCATTGATTTTTAGAAGGGTGATAAAGGATAATATCTTTGATACTTCAAGATACTTTGATACTTCATTTTCTCATCAGATTTCTGAAGTATTTTAAGATTAGTAAAGGCCAGATAAAGAGATTGACAGGCAGACACGTCTATGGGCACATTGTGATCATTTAAGTCCCGTTTCCCTGGGAAAGCATAATAATCATAGCAAATATTATGCAAACATTACTAAAGGGCATGCAAAGCCAAGGCAAATGAGTAAGATAGCATAACTTGAGGAGAAAATGATTGGGAAACAACCCAGAATAAGTCGTATATCATGTGGTTTTTGTAATACTAGTAACCAGTGTGCTTTGTTGTTGGTTTAAATGAACATTTGTAAACTAAGTTTGTTTGGAAACCATGTTAGCTTATACTTTCAAGTAATTTTTTAATAAATAAGATACAAAATATGATAATATATTTTTTGTGTAATTTCTGGTGGTAGTTAAACAACTATGACTGATGGCACCTAGCTACATTACAGAAAACTTGTCAGTATTTTATCTTTTCTGGTACAGCAAGCTGACTGCTGGGCCTGAGCTCTCTCTCTGTAAAAGCACATATTGTTATACAGTGAAGAGACAGTCAGCAGAAGCCAAATAATACCTCAGAGTAAAATAAATTTGGTTCTCAATGGCATCTTTTTGACAATGTATCATGAATGTAAAAGTATATATATAATTTCAGGCCAGGGTACTATGATGGGCTCTTCATGGGAACATTGGGCCTGGTGTGAGCTGATCTGTGTGAGAGACATGTACTGTCAGGTTATGTAAGAGCCTATAATAATTTCCCTCTATGATTATGCTGGCATTGATCCTTTTGTTAATACTGATATGAAGCACCTTATTCGTAAGCCAGAGTAAGTGAAAATAATAGTGTAGACAATTTGTATATAAGTGCATCCGATCACCTGCTGAGTGGTTCTAGTACTTTGCTTAGAGCTTGCCTGCCATGGGTGAGCAATCCATGCAAATCCGTTATGTAATGAAACCTGTCATGACATATCTTGTGTCCTGTGAGACAGAATTGCTGTGACTCACAATGTCTTCCTTTGCTGACATGTGTGCTACGTTTGATGCAATGTTTTTTTGTTTTGCAGGTGATTTTCAAAGCTAAGTCAAAATATTCCCCAGAGCTACTGAAATACAGGTAAGAAATATGCAAACATTCAATGTGGTAGAGAAGAGTAGCCATGCTGTTTGAGAAACATTTTTTCTAATTTGTGGTGCCTGTATTTCAGCTATTTATATTTGTATACCAATATTTTATGATGATGGTTTCTGAAGCCACTTTCTTCCTATGACCTTTAGGAGACTGTGTCCTTTCCCAGCTCAAGGATCATTTTTGGACAGTCATGTATTTCAAAGGCAAATATTTCAAATGCAAGAGGAAAACACCCACCCTGGGGATATGTTTACTGGTTCTTAACATTTGTATTACTAGGTAGATACAGATCCAGTGCTGAAGAAGCAGAGTGATGTTTTGGGTTTTTTGACAGGAATGAGTGGGAGTGGGTCTGTTTTAACCTGTGAGATCAGTGGTAATAGAAGTCTTAAAAGTTTTGGGAAGATGACAGACAAGTTGTGAAGGGAAAGAGCCAGGGAGAATGGATTCAATTTCGTGAGGTGTTTGGGAGCTTATAGATAACCTCCCCTGACTCCATAGAGTTGAGGTTATGGTAGATTTGCATTTAGGTGGAGAGATTCAATTGGTATCTTGTTGTGGAGAAGAAGCTGTCAGGATGTACTTGAAAGAACCCCAAAGAGCAGTAATGTCCAGAAAGCTCATGAAGAGCTCAAAAAATTAATGTTTGTTGTGGCAGCACTTAAAAGCCTTAGTTGGCCAATGCTGTTTAGAAGGAGGGGAGAGAGAGAGAGAGAGAGAGAGAGAGAGGTTGTCTCCATTCTAAAGAAATAATTTACAATATTAATTCAGGATAGGAAAAGAGAATAATTTTAAACTGCTATCTGACTTGTTAACTTGCTGACTGTTAGGAGAGCATACTACTGTATCAACAGGGCAAATATTATCACTGTCTTTGCTCTAGAAATTTGTTATCCTACTGGGTTTTCATACAGTTTGTGGGCAAATCATCTGTAGCAAGTGCTTTGGGAACCATGTTTGATATAAGGGCAGTACAGTGAGAGCAGGCTTGAGGTGGGCTGGGGAGGGCATGGGAAATGCAGGATGTGATGGCTGACTCAGGAATGTGGACTCCAGGCTGAACTGCAGCTTTGAACCCCCCTTTTGTACTCTGGCTCCTGTGGGCAGACAATCCAGGTGAATGGGCTGGCAGACAAGCAGAGCACAGCCCAGGGAGGCCCCCCAGAGCAGATGTGCCTGCCCCTGGTGGGGCACATGGGCAAGAGGAACAAAGAGGATCGCCGTGCACAGAGCCTGGGCTGCAGAGAACTGTCTGTGGACAGGTTCCTGCATGGCTCTAGAGGTGAAGCTTTGAAGCTTTGAACCTCATCTGTTACTGGTGCTTGTGGCAAGGCTTTATTCCTGAACACTGCTTGAAAATGTCTTTCTTGAAGCACAGGGTGCTTACGTGGTATTTAGTGGTATTTATTTACATGATATTTAGTCAATGCCTATGAAGTGACTACATTAGCAATCTGCATGTAGCTCTTGGAGCATTTGTGCTCCTAAATACAAATGTACTGTGGCTAGAATTACTCATACACAGAACAGCCTCCTCACGACAGCTCCATGTCTGCCCCAAGTCTTCCCTACTGGATTTCTAATACAAATCACTCCTGGATCTGGCCTAGCTTTTTCTTTCTTGTGCAGCTCTGTTGGTAAGGGTTTTCAGTTGTATTTTGTTTTATCATCTAGATCTCAGCATGGGTGTGGTTAGTCTGTCTAAAAGAGCTATATTAATAAAGCTGACCTCGTTTCCTATCTTACACAGGGCAATTGAAGTGGTGTAATATGTGCACAACCACAGATGGATTAATTGTTACAAGCTAGTGAAAGAACACATACTCACGCAGTGGCTTGTATTGGAAAGGACCTTTAAAGATCATCTAGTCCAACCCATGTCCCATGGGCAGGGACATCTTTTATTAGACCAGGTTGCTCAGATCCTGAGGGGGAGATGAATGATGGAAAGATGCAAGGCCTATAGACAGGTCTGGAATCTGCACTTACTGAGTCTGTTTTTTCTTCATTACTAAATTACCACTTTTCAATCTTTCCCTCATTTTCTTTAATAATTGTCAGACCTTATTGCCTGGTATTGCCATTTTTGCAACAGATGATGGCAACATAAATGGGGCAACTGAGAGGTAGGACTGCTGTCCTGCTGTCTGTGTACTGAGACCCACCCACATGTCTCAGAAATCAGAATAATTTCAGATACCAAAAAAAAAAAAAAAAAAAAAAAAAAAACAAAACCTGGATCCAGAATTCCAGAATTTTAAGCAAACTTTATTCAGAACAGCCTTTACAATATTAGTAAAACTGCTCAAGGTGAAGCCTGTGCCAGCCCAATTTAATATTTAAACAGTCCTTCAGCCTGTCTCCCTGGACTTGGGGATTTCTTACTGTCACCAGATTTGGATGAGGCTTGCTGTGCTATGTGTGCATGTCTATGTGTACACACAAGCCTCAGACACTGCATACAAAATACAGTAGTTTCAAACAGATTTTCTTGTTAAACAAGGCAAATCTCACTGCATTTATCTGAGGTTTTATCTTCAGCTCAAAGAAAAACTTAGAGGTGCATTCAGCCTGACACAGAAAGAACAGAACAGCCTGGCATGAGTCTTCCCCAGCCAAACCAGATTACACACGGCTCCTTTAAAGACTAGTCCCAAAGTGGGGATTAGGCACAATAGGCCTTTGAACTTTCACTTGTGCTTTCACTGGTGCAATCTGGAAGCACCTCTCCTGCCCTGCTTTTCTGTTTTCTATAAAACTCCATACGCTTCTTCATGCCTTGTAGATGCCCTTGTAGTTGAATTGTAAAGATATTTTCTGCCTTTAATCTGCTGAGACCCTAAAACTTCCCCTACAGAGACAGCCTGCATCTCTATCAGTGCTTTCCCATAAATTCAGCAACAATGCTTCCATGGCATTGCAAATCAGGCAGCCATTCAGCTGTTTCCTCGGCCACATCATGTTAATAAGGGGGCTGGAAGATCATGATGTGAAGAGCTGCACAACTCACTGGCCACAACAGCTCACCCTGGCACGTATGGGAGTGTGTGGGCACAGGAGTGTGACAGTGCTTTTTTTTTTTTTTTTTGTTTTGTGCTAAAGTCTGCAAAGGAGGAGCCTGGCCTGGAAGCCTCTCAGCTTTGCTGGTTGCAAGCCAGCTTGCTGCTGCATGCCAGCATGCAGGCTGTGCTGCAGCAGAAGGTCCTTCTGGCTAAGGTGAGCAGAAGGAGGGCATGTACTTACTGTCCTACAAGCAAGGCAGATGTAAGAGTGTGCCTTTCCTCACAAGCCCCCACAAGGGGACTAGAGATGGGACTTTGGGAGGGGAAAGAAAGGAAGACATGAGACCACTATTTAAAGACTTCTGAGGTACTAACAAAAGTTGTAAATGTGCCACCATTACAGAGGAAACTGTGTGAGAGAGGAGCTTCAGGAATGCAATGCATTCCAGCATTAGACTATGAGGTTTAAAGGAACTACCTCCAGCTGCTTATCCTAAAAGCAGAGCCCTGCCCTGGAAAGTTAAGAATGAGCACAATCTTCCTGCAGAGAGGGAATTTCCGTGCCTGGCAAGGAAAAAACAGCATCCTTGCTCACTGCCAGATATAGCTGGAAAGAAAGTCATTGATTCATATGCTTTTAGGCTGTCAGTTCTCCCTGTAATACAGTTAAAATATCTCAGAGGTATATCTCCTCCTTTCCTGCCCCCTGAAAAGAAGCCAGCTATGCTTCAGCTTTGTAGCTGCATTGATGCTAACCCAGAAGAATATGAATGTGTGAAAGGAAAAGATCCCCACTGGGTAAGGTATTGTTAAACAATCAGAACCGGATTTCTCTGGGACAGTCTGTATGTTTGTTGCTAGCCAAATTCAAAGTTCCCAAGAGGCATGAAAAGCTGTGGCCAAAACCTCTTGTTCAGTGACTGCAGATTATGAATCTTATCAGTAATTCCCTTGGTCAGCAATGATAATGAACTAAGCAAACACTTGAAATGGAAGCATGCTTTTTTGTTCCTTTTTTTTTTTTTTTTTTTAAATGGAAATCCCCACAGGTTTGTGTAGGCATAAGGAGGAATTAGAAGCAGTAATAAAAAAATTACATACCATGTAATACCTTGATTAAAGGTATACTTATGTTGTAGGTATCAGTGCTGGGTAGGTTAGAAAAGAACCAGATGGATAAAAACAGTCCAGCTCCTAGGCTTCTGTCTGTCACATGTTGGTTCCAGGTCTGCTTCTGTGGTTGTGTAAATGCACCTTTTTCCTGCCCTAGATGGCAAGTTGCCAACCCATAATCAATATGCATAGTTAAATTTATTGATGTTTCTTTCAGGAGGTTGACTATGACCAAATTGTTTAGAAAAAGAGACAAAGATGTAAGCTAGGGAACCAGTAACCTGGGGATTTTTCCTGCTGTTACACACTTCCCTAATTTGATATCTGATAGCAAACATTAACAGTCAGTGATGCTTTATATGGCAATGGTGGTATATTAAAACCAGGGTCAAAAACAGTCCATTCCAGGAAACTCAGCCTTTGGAGAGGTTTCTTCTGGGAGTGAGTAGGCAGAGGGTTTGTGCTGTGTATGAAGTGGACAGTCTAAGAAGGTACATGTATTTTTTAAGTAGTTTTCAAGAACTGTGCTGTTATATTTCTGCTGCAGTCATCCACGTTTTGCTGCTTGATATTAGTTTCTTTACTTACAGCTTGTTGTGTAATTGTAAAAACAGGTTTGAAATGAGCTAGGTTAATCTTTCCAGCAATCTGGAGCACTTTGATTTTGGCTCAGGCAGCTGGTTACTCTGTCAGCTGTGGCAACCCAACACAGGCAGATTTCATTTCTCAGAGTGCAACTTCCATCTCAGGATTGATGCTTGCTGAACAATGTTGCTAAAACTGTTTTCTTCTCACTCTCCCAGGTTGCCCCTCTACCTGGCTTCTCTTTTCATAAGTCTCCTCTTCCTCTTGGTGAATTTAACATGTGCAGTATTGGTGAGGACACAGAATTCAGAGAGAAAAATCATTGTCTCTGTCCGGGTGGCAATTAATGACACATTGTTTGTGCTGTGCGCTGTTTCACTCTCCATCTGCCTGTATAAGATCTCCAAGATGTCTTTAGCCAACATTTACTTGGAGTCCAAGGTAAGGTACATTTTCAGTTCTTTTCAAGTACCTTCTGAGATACAAGGGCAGTGCAAAGCAAAGTCACAAAGCCTGAGAGCTGGAGGCCTTAAACTTCACAGTCTGCACTTGGCTGCCCATCATGTTCAGTACATGAATTAAATACTAAATGGTAGCAAGGGAGCTTTTGGTTAAAAGCAGTGATCACACAGATATGTATTTTTTGAGGCAGATTTTGCATAACTTTTTGGCTGGAGTTTCTCACAGCTCTTTTTCAAGTGGACACTGCTTTCTCTGGGTCCCTTGTCTGAAGATCACTTCGTTTCAGTACTGCAACATAGAAGTGGCCTATACTTCAAAATCCTTCAGCTTGTCAAATCATTGACGAAGTACCTGTTTAAGGTAAAGGTAGCAGCATGCTGAAGATAAGCCAGACAGAGAAATATGAATCTCCCTTTATATATTTGCATATTCTTATATATATATATATCCCTATAGATAATGAGAATGTGTTTTAAAAGACTTAATACATTGTAAGTTAGTCAGCTGGGGAAAAGGGTTAAAAATGTCTCCTATTACTCTGCAGGATGTTCTTTAAAGAAATATTGTTAGTTTTATATCTTTGGACACATTCAGTGGTCAAGGAGCTAGGTGGCATCACATGAGAATGCACTGTTTCTTATAAAATCAGTGAAGATGTTTTGTATCTATAAATAATGAAACTGGGCTTTTAAAAGTCCTTGCATTTGCAGAAGACAGTTAAATCTTCTATTATCAGTTTAACTAATAACACATTGCTGTTACCACAACAAATCTTTTAAAAATCTAAGTTTCAGCTGCTATTTAGAAAACCTTATCATAGAATTCCTCTCTACATTTACTTAATCAGATGAAATTAGTACATTTCCTGTTTAATCAAATCTGGCCATGCTGCACAACAACTGAAAGTTCAGGGCTGAATAGAAGATTTAAAAACACAGCTCAGTTTTGTTTCTTTCAAGCCTGTCATTTGCTGACCAAAGGGCACCGGCAGTGGATTATTTTTATTAGTAAGAAAAGATTTTCTTGTGCTGCAAATCACATAAATCTCTGTAACAAAGCAGTGTTAACGTAAAGGAGGCTTTGGTTCTGTTTTTCTTTGGTTTCTGTTTTGTTCTGTTTTCTCCTCTTGCAGGAAACCAAATCTTCTTTACTCCAAACTATTTCACAAAACTCAAAGAATCTCTAACATTACTGCAGACAGGAAAGGACAGAACACTCAGCTGATGAAAGTTTGAATGTGGAAATGAGAGATAAAGAGTGCTTTGCTCCTCCTTTCTGCTGACCTGAAATGGGAGTTCCTCTGAGGACTTCCAGGGTTTGACTGCACATACTTTAGGGACACAGATGACTGAAACTGGCAGTGAATAAAACAACCTTGTTTTACCTGCTGCTGTTATGCCAAAAAACTATCTAGAGAAGAAAAATCCATTCTCTGCAGTGATATGAAAGAAATAGTGCTGGAGATAATGCATGCTCTGTGGTGCATGTAGGTAGGCATCAGTACTGGCAGCCTTTTATTTGCATCTCCCATTTGCTGGCATGTATCTTCCAACCACATGTGAAAACACATTCATCTTCATGACCTGGCATGGGGAACCATCGTGGTGCTCTGTGCCAGGGTTGTGCCAGCACCAAGGAGGGGCACAGCTCTGCCCTTAGGTCCTGATTTGGGCTGGCTCTGTACTGGCCAAATGCATCATGTGATGGGACACACTACCAGCTTGGGGCTCCCCTTCTTTTCTGCAGGGGCCTGTGACTGAAAACTATTCCTCTGGATTTGCTTTCACTGCTGCCCTCTCCCTTCACCAACCCACTAAGTGTATTTGACTGGAAGCAAAACCAGGACACTTCCATCTGCTTTTTTGTCTTTGGTGGGAGGGAAGTTTGTTAAATCTCTACACATTTAACTATTAACTGTTAAAGAATGACAGCTATGTAGGGAAATCTATAAAGGGAAATACCAACCCCGTTCTGCTCTTTGCTTCTGCTATCTGCAATCTGTGAGTGCCACTGAGCTGGTGTATGGTATGTGCCTGTCAGCAGCTTCTCTCTGCTCTCTCCCTCGGTTTCCATGACAGCACCACTGACTTGTTAGTATCAAAGGAGAACAGAGAAGTGCCTAGCAAACATTTCCTCTTAAAAGCATTTCCTGCTTGTTGGTATTGCCACAGCTTTCACTACTGCCTGCTATGGATCTGGCTTCAATTCCTAAGTAGCTGTAGTCTCTTGGCTCACTCCTGACATGGCTGCAGGTTAAGGCCTGCTGAATGGTGGTGTTTCCAGGCTGTTATAAGCTGGAATTCAAAGACATTGACTGCACTGGGTATTTTCAGAGCCTGGCTGTTCACTGAACCAGTGTTATTTTGCTGGGAAGACAGGCAAGCTTGTTTTCCACAAGCTTTTTTAAATACTCCCTGAGCTCCTCCTAACTTATGCTCAACTGGGGAGGGCAGACTGAGGAGCTGGGTCAATAAAGCTGCAGGGTCAATAGGCAACAGCGTGGGTGAGCAGCACTGGAGCCCTGGTAGTCTCCTGAAGTCCAGGAATTCAGGACTTGGTGACTTGGGAAGGCTTGGTGACTTCCCCTGATACTTCTTTAGCTTCTTTCTGCTATGTCTGCTCAGCCAGCCACATGCTTTGAACCTCTGCCCTTCAGCTGCAAACCTGGCAGCAGAGTGTGTGAGCAGAGGGAGTAAGATGCAGACTTTCCAGTCTCCTGCACTGGTTTAAAAGGTCCTGTGGCAGGGAGAAGCAAGTTCTCCCTTGGCCTGTCTCTCTCACACAGATGAAGGGAACCCATCCTCCTGGTGTGGTCTCCGCCAGGAGAGGGAAAGGGCAGGGCTAGAGAAGTAAATGACTGCAAGGCAACTTACCTCTAAATGCACACAGCACTTTAACCTATCTTTCCTCCTTTGTCTGTGCAGAGCTCTATTCCATAGCCAACTACAAGGAATTTACTTTGAGTTTCTTTCAAAGCCAGTCCCATTTTTGTACATCTGCCTGCCTCTCTGATGAGAGGGATCACACAGGTCCCTGCAGCCATGGCTCCTGGATTCCTTCCTTCCATACTTCCTTCCTGTTACAAATCCTTTGCTGGTGTCTCAGCCCCTGACAGTGATCCTGCCCACTTGACATAGTGGTCAGGCATTTACCCTTCTCACTGGATCAGGCTCTTTCCCCTGCTTTGTCCAGTTTTCTCTCTAGGGCTTAGGAACTGTTGCAATTTCACACTTGCAGCACTATTCCTCCCCTTGTGCCCAAGCTGCCACTCAGACTGCCCTGCCATGGTCACTCTGCCCATAGGCTGTGCTTCCACTTTGTCTCCTCTGTGTTGACATTAGCTAAGGCAGGATGTTCTGTTCCTGTCTGTGCTGTGTTTAACTGCTGACTGTTATGACCTGCTCTGTACTTGTGAAATTGGTGCAAAGCAAGCAGTTGTAAAAAGATGCAAGGTTGCATCATGCTAGCCAGCATCTGATACAGGATGCTCTGTAGAAAATGCAGAACTGTAGGCTGAATTCTGTCACTCCACCTCATACCAAGCGTGAGTCTTATGTGTTTTCACTGCTCTGAAAATAGCACTTGTTCAATAAAATGTAGAAATTAGTCACAGCCCATCTTGGTAAGGGCTGGAACTGCTACCATTGCCTGGAAACCACTGTGCTGATAAAATACAGGAATATACATAGAATAGGATATATTGGCCAAAGAAGGAAAGACAAAAAGTCAATTGTATGAGACAGAGTAGCATGACAACTCTTGAAGTCCATGCGAAGCAAATTGTTCTCAACTTCCCTTATGAATAATAACCTGTGCTTAAATCTCTTCCAGGGCTCATCTGTCTGTCAGGTGACAAGTATAGGAGTGACTGTTATACTACTTTATACCTCACGAGCCTGTTATAACTTGTTCATCTTATCGTTTTCACAAACCAAGAAAGTCAACTCTTTTGATTACGATTGGTACAACGTGTCAGATCAGGCAAGTATGAAAATATTGGCTAACAAGAAAACCTCATTCTCTATCTGATGATTGACTTCCTAAATGCTATCACAAGAGGAATAAATATATTCAAACCCTATTTTTTTTCTTTTATTCAATGCACTAAGATTGTTTTGCTCCAGGAATACAAACTTCTGACAATTTTGGCATAAGGATAAAAACTCCAGTTCTGTGCTAAAAGAAAAAAATAACCACAAGATAATATTTAAACCACAAATA
>VZTT01065270.1:17351-38385 GCA_013400855.1 Buphagus erythrorhynchus
TTAGGATTCATTTGATCAAAGACAAAGATGCCATAGATGATTATTTGGTGAAGAATATCAAAGGAGTGTCAAATCAAGAAGCTGCTGCGTAAGTTGGCTTTTTCGAGGCATTTTAACATCCATAAGTTTATTGTTTCCTTTGTTTCTAGTCATCATAGTAATTTAAATTTAAAGTTCCCTAGGCCCTACCCTTTTTAGTGGAACTTGGCATTTAAAAATTGAAGTTGATATTAAATAATGATGTTTCATTTCTCCTGATATTAAATATATCAAAGCACTTATCTTTTTGGTTTTACTAATTTGTATATTTACCAATTAGATCAGATTTGTAACATTATTGTTAAAATTGTGTCAGTAATTTTTATATTGTGCTACCTTTTTTTTTCTTCCCCCTTCTCTTTTCTTTCTGAGCCTTTGTGAAATATCTCCTTTGGGGTGGGAGCTTAGTGTACCGACATACACGTTCTTGTAATTTTGAATTACTATTTAGCCAAGCCCAAGTGCTGACTTCTGTGGTGAAGCATTTAATACCCCATTAGTTATTTAAAAACCCAGTGAATGAAAGAAATCTAGATAACTTTTGATTTCTTACAGCTGAGGTATTTACATTTAGAAGTTACAAGAGACTGTAACTGACTTATTCTTCTGGAGTCTTTTAACAGATCTGGGGTTCAGCACCATCAAAATTAATGAAAAAATTCTAACAAACTCGATTGCTGGTTGCTTAAGTGAGCTGATTTATTTATTTCAATATTTAAATAATAAAAGGATGCATATACAAGGGCTCTAGGCACCTTAACAATGAATATTGCAAGATCACCCTTGCAGCATAGAAACATTCTATCAGTCAGACAGGAATTCCACCAGCTAGTTTCTTGCAAAACGTGCTTCATTTCTCCTTCCTAGCCTAAGAATGTGCCTGCAAACCTTCCCTAAAAACATCCACGTTGAAATCTAGAGAATTACTAGAAGTATCAGACCTCAGGGAGCAAGCACAGAAGTAAGCACCTTCCCTTACTGTCCCCCTGGTTCCATGCCAGCTGTGGAACTGGCTGCTCTGCTCCTTACTCTCCAGTTTTCACGGGCTGAGTTGCCTTCCCAGGGAGCTGTTCCAGTCCTCAGCCTCAGTGGATTTCCACACACCGTGCCAGGGACACAAGTGTTCTCTCTCAGGTGATTACACAGGAGGTCACTGCTATTTTAGGAAAGCCTGAGAGCTTCAAAGTGCATTTTACAAACAAACAAAAGAAACAATGCAAAAAATCCTCCTAAATTATGTCTTTCTATATCCAAACTCTGAGTCTGAATGTTGTGGAAAAGGAAACCAGTGAGGACATCCAAAATGAAGAATTTTGTCATCTGTTCTGCAATACCTACACCAAGCATAGCTCCCTTACAGTTTTGTAAGAGGCTGTTTTTCCAAAGTTACCAAGGTCTCTTAGAAGATTAAACTGAAATATCATATGTATTCTGGTTTATTTCTGTGGAGATTTTAAAAGTACCTACTTTAAAAGGTTGCATTCATGTTCTGTGCATTTAGTTCTTCTTGAAATTTTAGCTTTTGATAATAAATCAGCAGTTATGAAATTTCTCTCTATATATATAATTTACAAATGCTCTTCCATAACCTTGATAAAATCATTTGTGAGCAAATAAAAGGTAGCAAACTAACTACACAGTTACATTAGTACTATGCTAATCTAGTTAGAAAAAACTAAATGCATCAAATGTAATCTAAAACCAATTTATTAAGCAAGGCAATGCCATATCTGTAAATGATCTTACTGAAATCAGTGTAATGCTTGGTATGTCTCAGCAGGCAACGGGTGTTATTATTTTAAAAATGTGAGAGATGGCTTGTAATATGCTGCGTAGTTTTTCAATATTGTTTCCATTCCAGAAGCAGATTATTACACTTCTTTTTAAAAGGACTGAATTTCCTTCCTCTGACATATAAATATCTGTACTTTTGTTTAATATGGAGGTTAACTTAATATGCCAGTGATTATTTCATCAAGACAAATTCTTTTAGCCACACTCCTGCTTAATATTAAACACCCTTTTTTTAAAGTGTAAAGTGTGTTAGGCAAACAACAAATTTATTATCTTCTAAATAAAGGCATGTATAGGTAGTATCACATTTATGGGAAAAAAAAGCAATATTGTTCAAAATTTTTCTTGAAAATTCTATCTCTCAAAATTGAGATTAACTATTGAAGCAAAAAGGTTGCAGTTATTCTTGTATTGGAAAATATTGTCCTATGTTCCAAACTTCAGCAAAAGAGAAGAATTTCTTTAAGTGTGTTCATGATATAATCTCTTTTTTTTTCCTGTGGAAAAATGAGGAGATGTTTTTCATTTTTTTCTTTGTCATAATTTTTTATTCCAGGTTGATATGATAGATGAGGAATAAAAAATAGTGTTTAAGAAAGATAGTTCTTTAATTATATTAAAACAAGATATTGCTTTGTTTTTTGATTGATTTTTGTTTTGCTTTCTTCTCAAAGACTTTAACTTGAAATAAGAAGTGAATGTGGTGCAAGGATCTGGAAATGGAAAAAAAGTAAAGGTTCATTAATGCAGATTGTGAGTGCTTTCTTGCCACAGAATCAGGCTTTTGCATGAGGAGTTTGGCTGACTCCCGTGGCCTTCAGTGTGATTTCCTTGATACTTTCTGTTCTTAGTCCTGACTCACCAAGTCGTTAACAGCTCAAAATCAGATTGCAGTAAAAATTAAACATAGTTCATATGACTGAACTAAGAGTCAAGAAGTTCATGACGAACTGTGAAGTAAAGCATTTTTCATCAAGAGATTCATTCCAGGATTGAATTTTCAAATTAGTTTAGAGCCTAAAATGGGCCGGAATTTGATACTGTCATTCTTGTTTCCTGATCTTTTTGTCAGGGCCAGAAAGATCAAGTAACAGTTCTGTCCTCTTCATATGAATGAAAATTGTCAAAAGAGAACCACATCATCAAAAAAGAGTTGAAGACTAGAAAGAGAAGCTTTGAAATGTATTTGACGAGGAGGATAGTTTTGCTTAGCTGTAACAAAAAAATAATTACATTAGTGATGTTCCTACATGGATTTTAAATGCATTTGAATTGGATGATGGAGTTCTACTGTCCTCAAGACTCTGGTGGTCAAATGAAATCCAAATTATCATACAGAGATGGTAAAGGTTTGCCTAGGTATGCAGAAAATTTGTATTTGTGTTTTCTGTCTCATGAGTGGTGGATCAATGTGTTATGGAAAGCTTGCTTGATAAATCTGTGTCAGTAAAGTCAGGCTCTGAGATTACTTTCTTCAGGCAGGAGACAACATTGTCTTACATGCATTCTGTCAAGATGTTTTTGAGATAGAGTGGGCTTTTCTGCTCAGAATTCTCCAATAGTTGACCCACTTTAGGATTAGCTGAAACAGAAAAAGGCAAAGGCTTTAATTCTCAGGTGTGCTGTGTTCTCCAGAGCAGTTGGCCATCTCTGCCAATATTGGGAAAATGGATCATTACACTACTTTTCAGACTGTTGACTGCAAAATGGAACATAAAATTTCTGCTCTAGCAGTGATGAGGGATGAATATAGTGAAGTATAGCTTCTGTAAACTCCCTGCAAAAAGAGCAGAGGGCCTTTCACCCAAGTGTAACTGGTCCAGGTTAATAACCTCAGCCATGTGATTAGTTGAGCCCCATCTTTCAGGATCCAGACAAGTGCTTTAGAATAAGGTGAATTATACTTTGGAAGCGCCTGTTTTTCTCCATTGCTTATAGAGAGATCGTAGGGTGACAAGTTCAGATGTAGGCATAATTTACCTCTCAATCCCTGCAGAGCTATGGAATTTTGATAGCTAAAGAAAGGATGAGGTAGAGGGCTTAGAGACTGATTCCTGAGGCAGCATTTTTACAGGAAGCTGTCATCTGCAGAACAGAAGTGACCTGGCATCCATTTTAAAACTTCTGTTGGTGCCATCTGATAAAAGATTATTTTTCCATTCTTCAGTCAGAGACAAATTATTTACTACCCTCTCCACTTTCCAAGTTTCTGCACATTTCAGTGTCACCATCACCTAGGTAGAGTTAAGGAAAAAAGATATGGGAAAATTTTTGAGGGATTAAGTATTAGAGGAGTTTGTGGAAATAAATTATTTCTTTCCTACATCCATATATCTTCTACCAGTGATCTCTGAATACTCAGACCAATCTGTCCTTCAGGAGTAAAGAGGGAGCAATTTCCTCACCTGATTAGAGGCCAGGATGGTCTAGAGTTCACTGAGGGAGAAAAATGGGATTTGTGGGCTGATGCAGAGGACAAGAGTGTACAAAAGTGTTGTGTTTTGTTTTGTATTCTCATCATAGCCATGATGGACCAGTAAGCCCTACTGTTAGACTGGGATTTTTCTGACCTTGTCCTTTGTTTTTAAGTTATTTAAATCATGAGAGTTTCAGTACTCAGTTTTTGATTCATTTGCTTCTTTATCTGTCTGTATTCTGGTCTTTTTAACTGATGGACCAATGCTTTAAGGAAGCTGAACACAAGTAGATGACTGGGGATTTGATTAACTGATACTTTTACTAGCTGTCACCTCTACTACGTAAATTAGTGAGGTGACTCCTTAGGTTACACCAAAAAATAGATGGAGATCTCTTTCTCACTGAAATCATATTGCCATGTTTTCTTTTTTACTACCTGAAATCTTTACTAGGGCTTCCCAATTTGAAGGTGCTTAGTTTAGACATGGGGATTTTGGGTTGTAGGGTAGATTTGACCATTTCTCTGTTAATAAGTGGGGCTCTCAAGGGACAGAAGAGGGGCACTACCAAGAAAAAGGGTAAGGAAAAATATCTTGTTGGTATGGGATTGAGGCAAGACAAGAGGAGGTTCACCTGCTATTACTAACAAGCTTGCAAAAGGCAATTTGGGATGCAAACAGATAATGTGTAGGTGCAGATTCTGTTTTTCCCTTTATTTCAGCCCTTGATTGCACAGTGTATGGTTCCAGTTATGCACTACTGTGAGCTGCTTCCATTTCTTCTGTACAACACTGTGGAGATGAGAGAGGCAAGCTCAAGGACATGGCAGCAAACAGAGAAAGAAGTGAACTTTCCTTTTCATGTTCAGTCCTAACAAGACTTTGCTGTTCTTCCTGGTGTCAGTCTTTGGACAGGACCTAGAAGCACCTTATGACCCTCTTTGTTCACATTACTCTGGTTGAAAACTGGTGGAATGTTGTGTAAACTCATTTACATTTGATGAGGGTATTTCTTCCCTTTTAAATACTAAAAGTTACGGAAGAGGATAAACCAGAACCAAAGAAATTTATACTTTCATGGTAAAAGAAATTTTAAATTAAGGCACTCTGTCCCAAGCTCCCTGCTGGTTGTGGAAAGGGAGATGGCACAAGTCACTTAGTGAGCTAGATGATAAATTTTAAATTCCTTTCACAATATTATTTAAATATGTATTTTTTCAGTCTGAATAATTCCTAACAATCTCGCTTGCCATGACCAGAATTCAATGTTTATTAAACAACTTTCAAAAAGAGATTTTAGAACTTAGAAGCACACATTCTTTTTGGTCAAATGAATGATCTCTGTGAATTTTGGGCCTGATAAGCATATTATTTAGTGTAATTAGGCAGTGATCTGAAGAACAGAACTGTGTAGGAAATGAATGGTTTGCCTTTCTAAAGAAACTTCTCTGTGCATTTGTGTAACGTGAAAGATTTTTCTTGAAAAGGTTAAAAAAAGTTCTAATCAACTTCTGTACATTATGTAGAACTTCATTTTCTAAACTCTGCAAAAGAAAGTTTCATATTTAATGGGAAATCATGAATTATTCCATTTATTATCTACTTCCTCCTTTCAAAGACATGATCTGGATAAAAGGCGGGGTGAATAATTTCAAAAAATACAATACATTTTTAATGGGAAGGTGCAAACTACAGATTCTCATGACTATTAGCAAGTATAGAGGAAACAGAATTTTACTTGCAAAAACTCATCAAATTCTTGCAAAGATAAAATACATGACATACTTTAATAAAGAAGAACACAGTGAGCTGAAGTTTTTCTTTTTTTATGTAACTTGTTGTTTTTACTAAGTTTGGTCTTATGGTTTTTTAGGTGCTTTCATTTCACAATAGTTCAACAATATTTACTACTGAAAATAATGTACAAGCAGTACACAACTGACTTCTATTTTTAAAACACTCCATAAAGGTGAAGCATCTCTAACACACAAAAAGAGGCTGAGATAAAGAAAGATTGTCTAATCTGCCTTGGTATGGTCATGACTTCATAATAATTTTCACAGTGAATCCTGCATTGTGTAAAATCCTCACTTTTCCTTTCTTCTCAATCTCTGTGTGGTTTATTTGTCCTTATCCTACTGAGTAAATTCGGCTGGGGACTTGAATAAGAGATCTCCTAAACAAAAGCAAAAGTACTGCGGGAATTGTTCATATCAATACTAAAATAAATGCAGAGCCTTGTATAGGGTTTTATGATATTTCATAACAGCAGCTTGAGAGGATACAGAAAGCAAATAATTATGTTTCTCTGTCTTGCACACTGTGAAAGAAACTTGCAGAGAAATTTAATGACTGCATTGATATCATGCAAGTCAAATGGAAAGGATTCCAAACTCACATGTTTCTAGCTCTCAGTCCTTTAGGTCAGCTCTGAAATAAAAGAGGGAAGTGAAGAAATACTTCATTTTGATAAATAGTTGCCCATAAAATGTGGTTGGAATTACTTTTGGGATAGGAACATAATTAATTTAGAAAGAAAAGTGGAAAGATTAATGAAGATAATTTTTTTTTTCAGATTATGCTGGAAATAATCACAGGTGTGTGTACTTTTGGAAGATGAACGTTTTTATAAGGGTGGAACTTCTATCTTTATTTTTAGTGGTTTTTTATGTTTTTTATTTATGTTTAGAGAAAGAATGTTTCAAAAGTTCATTGCTAGATTTATATTTCAATTTTTCTGGGTTAATGAGGATTCTTAATTATTACAGTGCTTACATTCATTTTAAAACACTTTTTCTGTTTCATCCTTTGATGTTTATAATTGATTAATTTTTCATTTTATGTGTCTTTGAACAAAAGGAAGTGAGTTCAATATATGTGTTCTTTGCAGGATCCCACTGACAGGGTGTGCATGCCCCTTTGATGGCATGATTTAGGTTAAAGTGTGGTTTGACAATAATCCAGTGACTGAGGCAGCAGATGAAAAACACTGCATTGCTAAAGCTGAAAATTCTTGTACCTATATATATGTATATATAGTATAATGTACCTACATCTCTTCTTTTTTAAATATATGCTTCATTTTCATCTTTCTATTAATAGTTCTGGATACATAGCTCCATAAAGCTTTCCTTCTTTCAAAAATCTGCATTGTTAGAAGTCAATTCCAAGTGATGATTTTCCCTCCCACAATGTGTACAAATTGTCTTGAAATATTTTTTATTTATAGTTAGAATAGGGAATCCTTTTTATATTTTTGGGGGTTTGTGGATTTTATTCTTTTTTGTAATAGGATATTAGCTATTTCAAATTTGGAACTTGGAATTAAAAAGCAGGGCCCCCACCCCACTGTAATTTAACACTCAGCCTTAGTAGTAAAATATTCTGAAGTGTAAGCTAACTGTCTATTACTGCTTAATGGCATTTACTGTACTGTCATATCTTTTTTTAATGAGATTACTATAGTCTACAATTTAACATATTACCATCCAGTAAATATTTCATTAAAAGAAAAGTATTTAAACGGACAGTCTTTAAAGCAGGATTAAAGAGGCTGTGCCCTGATGCAGTTAAACAGCTTTGTATCAGTAGCAGTACGTGGTACTGAAACGTGCTGAGTGCCAGGACCATCCGAGGGCTTGACTTACCAAAATGCTTATGTGGATAAATTTTCACAGAGAATTGGGATAGCACAGGACTTGGATGTATTTTTAAGTTAGCTGTGTGCTCACCTTTGGTGGGTTGCAGCCCAGGGACGTGGCAGTGTAGACCTCAGCAGTGTGAATACAGGGGTTGACACCACTGGAACCTGGGTGCTAAAGGCAAGTCCTCACCTTCCATATTTGCCAAGTGTTTGCACGAGCACTTTCTGTGTTCAACAATTCCCTGTGCAAACTTAAACTCATTTTGGGCATGGGTCACTAACGGTATTGCAAAACTGTTCTTGTTTCTTGGCTGTCCAGCTGTAAATAAATAATAATTCCTCTTTCAATTCCTAGGCAGAGCAGCCTGAACTTATAAATTCTTACAGCATATTTGGCTTTTTTGTGTTTTATGTACTGTATTTGTTTTTACTTAATGCATATATTTTTTAAATTTTAGTGAGAAAATTTTGATATTCCCATGTATATGATGTATTTTTTTGCATATAGGTTAAGCAAAAGGTACCTAAGTATTCACATACCTTATATAATTTTAATTTTTGTGTAGATTTATAGACAGGAAATGGGGGAGAGTAAAATTAATTTGTTTAAATGAACTTAAGCAAAAATATCTTTATTATTTTTACATAATTTTGTGATGCTTATCTAAGGCATTTATATCAGTCATTGGCTTGCCAACTGCAGAAGGAAATCCCAAGTGGATGAAACCTATTTGAATACAGTTTTTAAACATTATAATAATTGGTAGAGTAATTATTTTACACTAGAAGTACACTTTAATATTTTATATACCATCGTTGTTTAATCCATGCCATTTTGTTCTTTACAAAATAGGATTGCTACAGTATAATACAACTACTTGTATTGCAATCAGCAGCTAGAATTAACTGGAAGTACTAATTAAGCCCTACAAAATCTAAATATATGAAACCTAATACTATACATACATACACATATATATATGTGTGTGTGTATATCTGACATCTGGAAACAGTAGTCTTCTGGACTTATTTTGCATGTCTGTAATTGGCCACATCAGACAGGGGGCATGGAGAATTAAGCTCCTGATAAATTATTCTGTTCTGCTATACTGACTATTTTGATTATTTTTAACACCAATTCCTGTCTCTTGGCCTCTAAATTTCCTTTTTCTGTTCTCTCTTTCAGTTTAAAGGGTAGAATGCAAATAGCCTTATTGTGGAGGATTTTAAGTTGAAGGGAATGTTGTGTGGTGCTGTGCTGATCTCCCAGCATTGCTTAAGGGTCTTGTAAAAGTGCAATACCATAATATAGGAAATATAGGAAAGTCCTTGAGACTGGAGCAACAGTGTAATTTCATTAATCTCACTGAACATTTACTATTTATTATTCTTGCACTGGTAAAGGCAGATTAGAATCAGGTTCCTGTGATTTCTCAGCGTGACTCTAGATTGTTTTGTAATAGCAATGATAATGTAAAAAGAAATTCATATAGGAAAATTACTGAAGTAGCTGTATAGTTTAGGAAAAAATTAAAATGTCTGTAGCAATATCTGGGTACACCTAAATTAAGCACAGTGTTAACAGCAGTGTCTTTTCAAGGTCACAGATCCACATTCAATTAGTAGTTCCTTCCACCCATGTGATACTACACGGCACAAAATCACCACCTGTACCATGGTGCCACTAAAATGGCAACTTTAACTTTTGGTTATTTATTTGGTGCTGAGAACTGTTGTGACACACAACCCTCATGACACAGAGGCTCTCAGAAGCTCACAGAATTTTTCAGCGCTTCCTGATGGAACACTGCATCACAGAAACTGCTGGTGTAGGACCAGATCCACCTGCAGCTCACAGCCCAGCCTGTGTAAATAAACATTTAGCAACATCACGGGGTGTCAGCAATGGCAGAAATGAATACACAGGCAGAGGATCGGGGGATTCTTAGCATCAGCTGGCTCTGTGCTATGCATTGTGGTTCTCATCTGTTGAGCTTATTGGATGAAAAAACCCAAACCAATTCTGCTTTAAATTAAAACCAGATTATTTGTTATCTTTGTTTTAACCATAAATGCATAGAGATGCTGCAAATTTCATTTCGAATAGTTTGCTTTTTTAAAAATCCATCTGAAACCTTTTTCTCTGGCGTGATCTCATGATCATCCTAGGGGAGGGAGGACTTTGGGTTTGCAGTCACATCCCATTGAATTTTTAAACGGAACCCGGCTGACCTTGCAGAGCTGTCTGCTCACTCTGCTCCGACACATTCCCCGGCTTGCAGGCGTCCGTGCGGGCCGGGCGAGCGCCTTGGTGGCCCTGTGCCCTGTGCCCTGTGCCTGAGCCCTTTGTTCTGTGCCTGGATCCGCGCATCCTGCCTGCAGTTTCCCACATCTCCAGTAGATGCCCCCAGAGACCATTAAACCCCGGGAACGGCTCAGGGCTCTCGATCTTCTCTCATTTCGCTCCTGGAAGTAACATAATTGTTCAAAAGAAACCTCATGTCGGCGCGGACGAGTGCAGAAAAACAAACTCGCTTGTTTAACAATAAATCATAATTTATTGGGTAGCAAGGTTCGAAAGTGCTTAGTGTAAGGTTGCTTATTAATGTAGAAACATACTACACTAATGCTAACATTGAGATTTCATAAAATAAATCATAGAATCATAGAATATCCTGAGTTAGAAGGAACCTTAGGTATCAGGTTTTGATATTGATATTAAAAATCAAGTAATCTTTAGTTCTCTAAAACACGAGTTGTTCTGCTTAACCTCAGATTTTACATGCTGTGTGACATCATGAAAAGCAGGATGGAAAGTGTTTTGAGGATTGAGGATTTATAGTTTATCTCAAGGGATCACGAAAAGTTTACTGTGACCCAAAGAAGTGTTTGATGGGGAAAATAAAGGACCCTGGAATTTTCATCTGGAAACACTTTGATAACTGTAACAA
This sequence comes from Buphagus erythrorhynchus, assembly GCA_013400855.1. NCBI lineage: Eukaryota > Metazoa > Chordata > Aves > Passeriformes > Sturnidae > Buphagus > Buphagus erythrorhynchus. Next base: position 28,196 of record VZTT01065270.1, read on the forward strand.
TTTTAGATTTCATTGCAGTGTCAAGCTCTTTAAAGTGATACAAATACCATTTATCCTATAATACCATTAATCTCTTGCCCAATTTTATTGTTTGTGTGTGATCAGGCACTTGTGGTTTATATATTACAGAAATTTAAGGAAACAATAGTATTATTATTGTGTGTTTTTTGCATTATAACTGAGATGACTTTTATTTTTATGCCACTGAATTTGAAGGATTTTACAGTAGATGACTTCACTGCTTGGGTGCTAAAATCAGTCCTCTTTGCCTCAGAAAACAATGTACTCTGCACAGTAGGATTATCTCAGCATTATTTCAATTTCTCAATTAATTGGGATGGGATTTATTACAACACTTTTGACACTGGTTTTCAAAAATTACATGTTTTACTATGTACTTTGTTTTGCTGTACTGGTTTGCTAGTAATGCTTTCTTGCAGGGAAAATATGCTTTGACGTCAAGTAAAATACATCAGTCTACAGAAAATAACACGTTACATGGACACAGTTTTTCTATTTTTATGAATACTGGTTCTGTGCTCAATGAGTGTGCAGTGAGTGTTAAAAATTACCTGAATGACATTTTGGGTAGTGACTGCTGAGATCTTTTAGCACTACTTCCTTGTTTACTTCCAATGCATCTCCTGACCTAATGCATGCACACACACAAACATATATAGATCCCACTGTATAAATAAACAGGCATGTGTGTGCCTGCTATGCAGATTGTTATTCCACTTCTCTGAGTTATATTGCTGTAGGATTCAGTCCTAGGCCTTTGGAAGTTGGTAGGATTTTTTTGCTTATGCTCTTCAGGTTTTTTTTTAATTACATAGGATTTTAAAACAGGAAATAAAAAGGTATTCCATATAAAAAGAGAGAATACATTGCATGGTATTAGCATAATATCTTTACAGTATTTTGAAGCTATATACTGTACATTTGGTATATGTCAAATATAGCATATTCTAGCAAATTAAAATTTAAATGTTTAAACAGATATATATAAGATAAATGTTGCAAATTTTTATGGTGTGGAATAGTTATATCTTTTCACTTATCTGTGTGAGCAATGTGTGATTTTCAATCTCAAAAAATCTATTTATATATTAAACACAAATTCAGTACTGTCTGGTCCAAATCATATCAGAATTATTTAATATTTTTATGCTGAGTTCTGCAACTGAAATGTGAAAAATACATGTGAAGGATTAATGTGCATCTGTGTAGTATGAGACTTTATTTTAATTACGTCAAATATAAAACAATGCAGATTATTTGCTTCCTACATCTTACAGTGCTGTCTATTTTACTGACATCTAGCTAAGAAGTTTTTCACATCACTTCCATCTTATGAACATTGTTAAAGAATTGCAGTAGCTCTTTTTTAAGATCAAAGTATTAGTCTCATTGGGCTATTATTTATTACACCTGAATTTATTACATACGCTATAAATCTCATTTTTCAGAATTACATATTTATTTTAAAGCTGAGATAATTTGAATTTAAATGGATTTTCATCTAAAAGGACATTCTTGAAAACAGTTTGGAAATTTAATGGAATATACAAGATAAAGGTAACACATCTGAGTTCTTGCTATTTTACTGCAGTAAAGGTTGGTTTTCCCAGACTGGACAACCATCCCTGCATGCCTTTACATCTGTACCTTTGTTGCAGTCCCATTGGACTCACAGTTTTCTCCAGAATAGGACACAACGATTGTTTCATGGCATATAAAAGAAATATTTTGATTATTTCCATAAATAATACCTCCAAAGGTGTATTACCAGTTGAGAATATTTGATTCCACAACTTTTTGACACGTACATCTTAGAGTTTATGAAGGCACTAACTTCAATAAAAATTCATCATAGCATCATTTGATTGTAAAATTAGGGAGAAATTATCAAACTTTTGCATCACTAAACCAGCTGAAGTTATATGCTAAATGGAAGGAAAAGAATATCTAATTATTATGCTTCTGGCATAGCATTTGTTTGACATTTTTAAGCCAAGCCATCCTGTCCTACAGCAAAACTATTTAATGTGTATATATATATATAACAACATACACATACAACATATAGCAACATATATATAACATATAATAACAATTTTATATATAACAACCTATATGTTGTTTTGACATGTGCCTCAATTTTCCCTGTGCACTGTCTTAAAGCAAACTAAGGGTTCATTGTGTTTTCATGAACTAATGTAAACGTGAGGGGGAGGATTCCCATCAGTCAGCCTTTTTTACCAAATACCAGCTAAAGAATACCAGTGTATTTTTCAATGTATATATTGGTATTTATTGATTATTGCCACGTTTGCTTCCCTAGGGTATGGCATTTGCAATCAGATTTTAGCAGATCTCTTTCTGAGCAGGGGAAATAATACCCACTCCCTGCTGCTGAACTGCAGAGGTCTCTTCCTGAAAGCTGTTGTAGTTATCTGCACTTATTTGGTAAGGTGGAGAACAGAATACAGGTTTAAAGGCTTAAAATCCCCCTTTCTTATTCCCAGTTACAGGAATTCATACAAGAAGAACATCTGCATAGACATGCTGCGCCGGGGTTATCACAAGTCCTTCTCTGAGCTCCTCACTCTGATCCAGAAGTGGAATGCCTTGAGGGAGGCTGCAGGGCCTGGGTCAGCCATATGGCACGAGAAGTCCCTGGAGGAGCAGCCTGATAAGCTGGATCAGCTTTCCCACCTCCTGACCGGGGCTGAGGCAGCGCAGCGAGCAGGTAAATGGGGGGATTGTGGGTAGCGGAGCAGCGGGAGCCGCAGCCGCCAGCGCCTGGGGGAACCTTCCAAATTGTTTCATGTATGAATTTGAAACGCTACTGCATCTTAGCACGTTGCAGCCTTAGTCAACTGAGCTGTATTTATAGAATAAATGATTAGCAACTGCAGATATCAGGAGAGGTTTTGTGAAGGAAGGAAAAAAAAAGGGAAAAACATGTAGAGCGCATTTTGGTAGAATCAGAAATGTTTGATGTATTTATAGCTTTGGTAACATCTCAATTCTTTTCTCATAGTTTCATTATTTATTGTTTTTCTTCCTCTATTGATTTAAATAGCTGGTTTTGTATTAGGAAAATATAATAGGTGAAATGCTTTTTCACACAGTAATAGTTTTATAAATCTGTTTTTATTAAATACCCTGTCTGCTAACTGTGTTTGGATTTGTGACTGACTTAAAAAGGATTGTGAACATGTCAAATAAAATATAGCACACAGATGTAACATGCCACCTGTGAATTACTAGATATTAGTGAAGACATAACTCCAAATTACTGTATTTTCTCTATTGCCTACTATTTACTAAGCACTCATATTTATCATTTCCTTTTACTATAAATAGTAGCATAACTTACTCCATCTTTCTCCATTGAAATAATTATAGCAATGGAGGCAGATAAAGCTCTAACTGCAATCGTGTTTCTTAGCTGAGTTGATTTCACTGTAGTTGTCTTGTTTCAAGTTGCATTTTGATAATTACAAATATGAAAACCTACAGTAAAGCTCGTGAGTTTGGAATCTAAGCTTTTTGACTGAAATTTAGAAATGGGCAACTTCATTTCAAAAAAGGAACAGCAAAAGAAGACCTTTTAAAAATGTTAATTTTTAAAAATTTTAAAATTTTAAAAATTTTTAAAAAGCCCTCAAGAATGTTAATTTAAGTGTTTATTTTATGTTTGCCATGAAAGTCAGAAGTTTGTTTATTTAATTCACTGTAATTCTTGACAGGAAGTCCAGCCAGCCATAATTGGAAGGAATCTTCAGCTTTGCCTGGAATATGACTAAACCCTGAATAGGCACCCCTGTATCTTGCAGAATATGAGAGAGAAGTCTGGGGCTTGGACTGCCCTGACAGAAGCATTCTGCCAATATGTGATGGTCAGAAAGTACTAGACTAGGTTTATCTCCATGGGCCTGCTCCCTGCAGCCACTTCAGGAGAGCAGTTTGCTTGCCTTCAGTGCACGATATTTTCCAGTGTTACAGGCTGATGTGTGACAACAGAGGTGGCAAACAGAGAGGCAAGGCATTGCCAAATGTGCAGTTCCTGCCCTTCTCTCACTGAACCTGGCATTTCTTGTGTGCTGGGCTCTGCAAATCTTTCACCTCTCCCAGGGACAAGGTACCACCACCAGCTGCTGACTGCACCTTGCCTCTAGGAGAGAATATCTCTCAACTTTGCCTGTTGATTAAAATGAAAGAAGAAAAAAATAATGAGGACTTAAGAGTTGGCAAGCATTGTTGTTGAATTGCTAGATCAGGGCATAGTTTGTTTTGATTTTTCCCACCAGTTTCAATGCAAACCTTTGCACAAATGTCTTGTTTGTATAAAATGAGGTTTTAGTTGCCTGGCACAGGAAGGGGCAGAGATAATTCCTGTTTTAGGTCTGAGAGCCAGCAGTGCTGTGAAGATACACATGAATTGTGCAGCTCATCAAGCACTAATTCAGTAGTTCTGCTAATCCAGTTACTCTCTGATTCTAATCAAATTGCTTGGGGCTCTGGCTTATGATCTCCTGACAACTCCAGTTGACACCATTTAAGAATCATTCAGCAGTTCACTTCAGCTGGAACTTGCCATGATGTAGCAGCCACAACAGTAGCTGACCTGCATTTGCTCTTCAGCTGCCACAGTTCAAGCTTAAAAGGGTGAAAGTAGCATTTGGGTCAGCAAATGGTGAGAGTTTCATAGTATGGTTGATGTTACTAATATTAGGTTGCCTGAAGTGTTACCTATCTCAGGTAACAATTGTGATGGAAAAGAGATAGCAGGTATAAATAATAACCACAAAAATCTTATTACTTGTTAGTTTTTTGATTAATTGAAACTTCACTAAATATTGAGGTTTGAACCTGGAGTGGTATATGGAGAACAAAACACTTGCTTTGTCAGTAAATAATTTTCTTATTTGTTATTTAATTTGTCTCATCTGATGTTTTTGGAGCATAGAGTATTACTGTCTTAATTTTGAATACAACTTAGAACTTCTAATTTTAGAGTTTTATGGTAGTTACTACAGTAAACAGAGCAAGCTATGTACACATTCAGTTTTCATATTTATTGGTGGAAAATGTTAATATTGTAATATTTGCCACAATTTATAGTTCTAGGACACTACAATGCTGGACATAAATTATTTGCTTGAACTGAATCAGAGCCATCCACCACAATGTGCAGGCTGATATCAAAGAGCAATCACTTTCTTTACTGCTGCGTTCGAAAATAGTAACACTTTGTTTACTAGCATTACACTGCACAGACTGATTGCCATTACACACACCGGCAAAGATTCTCTCTGTTTTCATTTTTAATAGAATATTTTAGTTGAACTTCCAATCATTCAAGAATTGTCCTTTTTTTTAAATTGCCTATTACCAACACTATTCTCTGTGCAAAGAAAACAGCTTTTTTTCTGTCCAGTTTAAACTCATTTTTGTTGCATTTGAGTATCTCCCAAGTATTTAAAAAAGAGAGAGGAAACTTTAATCCTTGCAGCTTCTCAAAAAAATGACTGATGCAGTTATTTTGCCCTGAGTTCAGCATTATTCTAAAAGCAGTGGCAGAAATATTGGCAATGCTTGACTATATTTTTATGTTGCCTTCTTTATACAAGTAAAGTAAATGTTTCTGACTTTGAAATTGAGGGTGTTTTAATTATTCTTTGATGTTCATTTATCCTGGACTAACCTCTTTTTTTACTAGTTCTAGTTTCAGGAGCTTTAGAAAGAAAAAAAGGAGGAGGTAGTTGAGCTGTTTAAGTAGGTATAGTTGTAGGGCATTTTACAGAAGAATGCAGGATAAATGCCAGAGTAATGGATCTGCACAGCTCAGCATTTGATGTACAGTGATTTCTTGGCATGTATATGGAAATACTGGGGGTTCCTTCAAAAGGCAAGTTATATTTTGTATTTATCAGTACTCGGTAGAGTGAGCTGATTTGCTTGTAGACGTGGAAAGGAATGCAAAGCAAGTTCCAGCTCAAGAACAGTTAAAGGAAGAGATGTCCCAGCTGTTAACTCTGCTTTGCCAGAGCAGGAATGCAAAACCAGAGAAAATAACACAGTTCAGTGGCTGCAATATGTGTTGGGCACTCAGCACTCTAGTGGCAGTTCAATGTGCCAAAGCCAGAGGATGGAATCCTTGGGCATGAACATGCCTTCAAAAGGGCAAGACACTGCTTATTAGCTGATCACTGGAGCAGCTGCTGGAAGCCAGGAGTTAAAACCTGGGAGCTGCTGCCTTTATGAGATTCCACTTGCTCCTGGTTCCTGACCCCACTCAACCTTTGTGCTATGCTGTGTGCTAAATGCTGAATCTGTGCATGGGCTGCAGGCTGCTGACCCTTGTTCTAGGCAGTGGCAGATACACACAATTAGAAAGAAGTGACAACTTGGCTTTCTTTCCCTCACTTCAGTGTAGAGAAAAATTTTGACAGTATGAGTTATCATTAGTTTTTCTTGTAAAAGGTGTCTTTTCATAAAGTATATGAAGAAAACATGAGTATTTGATATGCTTGCACTGGAAAAATCTTTGTCCAGTATACTCAAGGTTGAAAAACAGAGTTTAGCATTTTACAGTAGAGAGCTTTTTTGTAAGATTTCACAATTATGCCTTAGGCTTGTGAAAGAAACAAGAAACATTGCAATAACCATATTTCCCATGCTATTTTGAAAAAAAAAATACAGAGGTTATGCATTAAAAGAAAAAAGTATAACAAGCCCTCTTTTAATATTTGCTTGGATGAGGCATAGTTTTGTTGCCTAGCTTTTGAGGGGCTGGGCAAGGGAACACTGTTTTATTTTCTAAGCAGGTTTGTCATTCCCTACTCAATATTTTATCACAGGAAAAAATGCAGCAGTTGCTGGAGACCAGTGGAGAATTTTATTATTTTTGTAGTTGTCTTACAAAAAGTTGGAATTATTCTGTCCAGGGAAGAAGCCAAGCCATCCCAAAAGAGAGGCACTTGTAGAACTATTACTGACTTCAGCAGAAGCAGCATTTTTTAGGAAATTTCCGTAGTGTGTTTTTGTTGCAAAACCTTGGAGTCCCCTTTTAGCATTCCAGATTACCAATTGCCTTATATTATTATCCTTAGCTGGCTTTATCCTTTATCCAGTAAAATTATACCTTGACCATTTCTATAGCATTTTTGTATAGATTGTACATTCATTAAGCATTTTCCCTTTATCTACCTGGCAGTGTTGGGAGCGGTGTGCTCTGTGCTCATTCTAGGAAACAGACTCTGCCTGAAACTTGGTGTCATCATGCTAACAACTTAGGTTTTCACCTTCATCATTTGTGGACTTATGGCTAAACTTTCAGGAAGAAAGTTTATCCATTTATGAAGAAACTCTCTGGGAAAAGGAACGATTGAGGAGCTGTCTACCTGTAGATGTAGAGGCAGACTGATTCTTTGCCATGTATAGATCCAGGTGGAAATAACTGATTTCAGCACCATACTTGACTGCAGTTTATGCCTCTTACGGATCCAACAACTTCCATCCTGGATCTTTCTGTGTGTGAATTCTTCACAGCATCAGCTGCCTGCTAAATCACTGATTTTGATCTCTGGCAAAAGAAAAATGAAACGTCCAGCAGTAATAGTGTCTCCTTCTGATATAAAAAGTATTCCTTGTGGCTTAATTGACCTTAGTCCGCTCCTTTGTGTCTTCAAGAGTAAAGAGTCAGTTATAATCCAGTCATACACACTTTAAACAGCTAACTGAAGTGGAGATAAGTGTTAACACCTGTTGAAAAGTTTCCATATGGCCTTTGTCTGGCAGGAACAAAGGACTGACTGGTGGCTTTTTGAGTGGAAAGTACTGAGTCGTAACTGGATGTTGAAAAATTTCTTTCTGATACCTGTCATTTCAAAATGAGTGCAAGTTCTTGTTAATGGAAAATGGAGCAGCTGCCCCTTTTATTCTTCAAGGGAAACAGCAAGGCAGGGTCTCTTCATGATGTTTTAATTGTTCTCTAAAGATCATTCCTGTATTTCTTTTCCTTTCTTCCACTGCATCCTGTCATGAGGGAGATCATAGAGATTGGCAGCAAGTTGTACTTGAGTTGCAGTAGCATGGCTTGCTGACCTTCTGTGTGTTTTTTTTCTCTCATTTTAGTCCTGCTGGGGTTCACAAACTCAAACTGTACCTCACTATTCCTTGCATTGCACTAAGTAGTTGTCTAGCTGAGCACATGGATTTGAGTGATTCTCTGTTCCATGCACAGCCTTGCTTGCCAAGGGAGCAGTTCCTGAGAAGAGCCCAGGAGCAAAGGTGTTGTTCTGTGGGCTGATCAGGGTCTATGGCTTGAGCATCGTGGAAGGAGATGTTCCTTTACAGCTGAGGTGCAGCTAAAGAGATCCTGATACAAAGCAGGGAATATCCCATGTGTTTACTAGATGGGGTTTAATGTTTAAGCTCAAGTTGAAGGGTTTGGGGTTTTTTTAAACTCTGTTTAACAGAAGGATCTCAGGAAGGTTTGCTAGGACAACTCTCCTTTTGTACATAAACACTCAATTAGGGAGTTGTTTTTCATTTATTTGATTAACAGATACCTAAAGATGACTTGTCTACATGTATTTTACAATCACTTATATAGAACTTACTCTACAAAATGAGAGAGTTCCACGTTCTAATATCTGAGCTACGTCTTGGAGATTTTATAGAAGAGAGTATTTACCTTTTCCTATATTCCTCTCCTGGGGATGTAAAAGTTCACTAAGTCTGATACATGAGCTTTGCCACTGTCAAAATAACATCAATTCATTTCTTGGTTGGTAACTCAGACTTTGAATCCAGAAGAAAAAATGACTTTTTTAAAAGTCTGGGGTTGGGGGGTTTATTTTATAACCAACATATCTGGTCAGGCACTGTCCAAGACAATGCCAGAGACACGGAGGTCTTTGTGCACTTCTCATTGTTATGCACCGGCAGGATCGTCATCAGAGGGTCACATTAAAGTTCATTCAATCAAAGCCGTGGCAGTAGCTGGAGCCTGCCTCAGGTCACTTCCATCCCTTGGGATTTGTAGGGCACTACCTGAAGTTATTTGCGTAATTTTATGCCACATAAGTGCCTTGATACTTTGTAGCAATGATTTCAGATGAGCAAATCTGTATCCAGTGTGTCTGTATCCAATGATGATCCGATTATCTCTTCTCTTTCTGGGTTATTGCAACCATTTGTATGCATCCTCTAGTATCTTTGAGTTCATTTTCACTTAGCTGTGATTTGCACATAATGTGTATTGTTATCTTTATGTTAGTGGTATAATTAGGTCTTGTATTTCGCTGCTCATGTGGATGTGTGCCTGTAATTGTGAGAAGCTCTGCCTCTACCTCTGAGATAATCTCTAAAAGCATCTTCTTGTGCTGCCAGCATCATTCAAGTCAGGATGAGATAAATCTCAGCCAAGAAGTATCTGCTTTTCTTCACTGAGAGGAAAGGGGTCCTAGGTAACTCCTATCCATATCTAAATTGGTTAGTTTGGATGAATCCCAACTGGGTCTTGCTTTTATCTGTGTGTGTTGTACTGGTTTTGGCTAGGATAGAATTCATTTTCATCTTAGTGGCTGGTACAGTACCGTGTCTTGGATTTAGTATAATGTTAATATGTGTGATAGATAATAATGTTGTATAGATGTATAAATATATCTGTTATAAACATATACAAATACATATATATGTGTGTGTGTGTGCGCGCACATGCACACAGGTAAATATAAGTATACTAAGCCCAAGCCAGTTTTGTTATTTCTATTCCAGAATCATTTGAAGATATTTTTATGATGCTATTGTACCCAAATAGTCTTAATTTCCAATGTATTAGTATGTTTTAGATGATGTAGACTCCAGGATATTCAGAAAAAGAGGCACCCAAGAGGTGCTTTTTCAGTCCTGAGGAGAAACAAAAGGCATGAAAACTCACAGCCATGTGGAATATTCAGATTAGGAATACATGAAGTCTGAATATTGATAATTATTCCTCTCAAAGCTGGATTTTCAAACTTAAGCTTTTGTTTTGGTTTAAAATCTTAGATGCAAATGATGAGATGATAATCTAAATGTAATTTCTGAGCTGTTTCAATTTTGGTGATTTTAAAAAGATGGTGAATCACTCATTTCTTGGAAGGAATGTTATCTTTTTTAAAGTACTAGAA
>VZTT01065271.1:0-32486 GCA_013400855.1 Buphagus erythrorhynchus
CTCTGTTTCCAGCCTCAGGATGGGCAGAGTGGAGGTTGCAAAATGAGCTGGTGCTTAATGCCTTGGTCATGGGTGGGAGAATGTTGTTCACTGGGAAACTGGACAGTGTAACTTGGTGGTGAACTCAAACTATGGTTGCTTGTCTCAGGCACAGATTTCAGGAAATGGAAACCAGCCCTGATTTTTTCCTTACAGAAGAGTTTCCAAACAGGTTAAGTGTCTCCAAGTAAAGGCTCTTCTGGATGCACTTCTCTAGAAAGTCATAATACATTTATGTAGTGTGCTGTCTCTTGCAGTTAAAATGATTGGCAGTTTTTGGGAAGTGCCATCTGAAAAATGCAAGGGATTTGCTTTCTCACAGTACAGTAAAGAAAATTTCCCTTTGCTGTTTCCCTGCCAGAAATGGCACAGCTCTATAATGGAGTAAGGTGTAGGTCACTGCAGTTTGCATTTTGCTTTACTCTGAAATGAGCTCATCCCTTCAGAGGTGCACATGGTGGTGTTCAAAACCTGCTGCTGTCATCAGCCAAAACAAATTTGTAATTATGTTGCTGTGAGAAATGGGGTTGTGCAGAAACAAATTTGCATCCCTTAAAGAAATTAATGTGCCATTGTGTTGATATTGGACATCAGATGATACAAAGTAAAGGTCAGAGTTTGAGATAAGTGCACCTAAAAATTCCTTTCCTTTGGCTTGAGTGGCTGAATATGATAGTTTAGATTAAAGCAGGCTAAGGGAGGCATTGTGTAGCCAGCTTTTGAAAGCCAGGCCTTTCAGTTCCATGCCTAAACTAGTGGATGCAATTATACATTGCATTGGTGTGTAATATTTACTGAAGTTTCTGTTCTTAAGTGTGGTAAATGCTTTTGCATCTTGCTTAAAAGGATGGGCAAAAAAATCCATCTTGCATAAAGAATAGCTCTGTTTTAAGGTTGAATAGGAATTTAGCTTATTATGAGCTCTTGGAATGACTGCTGTTAAATGACCTTTTTTGAATTTTATTAATACTGAAGGATTTTTATACAAAAGGTTCATACATATATATATACATATAGATACATGTATATATATGGCTAGAGACATGCCCACTAAAAATGGGCATTTTGATTAAAGCAGGAATTTAAGGAAGCTTTAGGATGGTTGCCTGGGGCTTCAGTATGATTTTGCAGTGCTCTGGATGGTTAATACAGAATAGACTAACTGCTAGGACAGAGAAGCCCAGAATAATTTTCCTTGTCCCAGTTAAGTCAAGAACTATTAGAGTGGTGGAAATAAGGTTTCAACAAGAGGGGAAGAAAGGGTGAGGGACGTGTCAGCTCTCAGTCTTGGTGGTGAGAGGGGAGAGTACCAGAATTCAGAATGGAAGAAGGGTGAGTAGCAGTTACCAGTGAAAATAGACTAATGTTGTATGTAAGTGTATTAGGAATGATTTTTATTCTTTCTGGTGCCTTTTTTTTTTAAAAAAACCCAAACTATATGAATATTTGCAGTAAGACATGGAGGTCAAAGGAATATGGAATTTTCTTTGACCTGCATGTTTGTCAGGAAAGGCTTTTTCTATGCTTTCAAACCTGATGTTTGAGCCATTTTGAGTTATTTCTCTCCAACTAAGTCCCACCAAACCGTACTACACTGGCCATGCAGGGGTTTGACCCTCATCCCATGGCTTTGCTTCCCTGGTGCTGGAAACAAGAGGGCACAGCAGCTCAGAGGCTCCAGTAAACCTCTTTCACTGTCTAGCTCATACTTAAATGTTTGGAGGAGTGGCATCAAGTATCTTTTAAATGTACCTTTCCCATCTTTTCCTAAGGTATATTTCTCTCCTGTCATGTCCTGAGGTGTTGGATTTTGACTATGCAGTAGAAGTAACATTTCTGAGCAGCATATTGAAGGATCAGGACCTTGACAGGGGTTGTGTGAGAAGAATCTTTAGCGTTCTCTCTGCAGCACCCTGTGGTGGTGAACTGGGAATTACTCAGGAAGCAGAATTTCTAGTCTCTTTTGGAAGTGTAAGTGTAACAAGACAGCTGGGAGGAATGAGAAGGTGTTGTGGTATTAGACAACAGTCCAACATGCAGCTGTGAAGGCTGTGTGCCCAGCAGCCACAACCAGGAGCTATTTTATTTTCTGGCTGATAGCCTTCTAGTCCAAAGTGACTGTCAATAAGCGACCTGTGAGAAGAAATGGGCTCCTTGCTAAAGGAGAAGATGTTCTGCTCTGCTCTTCTTTGCAAGGACCTAACTCAGCATTGTGCTTGAGGATTGATCTTTAGGAGTAATTTCTGATAGTCCTTTATTCTCCTATCAGCAGTCTGGCTTCAGAACCCTCCCTACCTCATTCCATTATTCCCTTGGCCAAGGGAGTGTTGAATGTGATACTCCTGAGCAGTTCATTTGATTGTTCTGCCCTGCCCTTTGCCTGTCTTTGGGGTGACCACAAGAAGATGGACCAGTGTGCTCAGGCTTCCAGGAGATACTGCAGGGCCTAGAGAACATACTTCTACCATTCTGAACTGATGATGTGTCTGGAGCAAGAGAAGCTGTTCTCACACTTGAGTAAAAATACAATCCTTTCTCTCACTCTCTCTGGTCTATATTTTGCAACATCAGGGTTAGTTTCTGTGGTTTTCAGTTAAAATACATATGTTCCTGTGTAGCTGAGATTCATTATCTGTACAACACATTTGCTTTTAAACTACTGTGAGCAACAAGCCTGTGTCTGCAGTGCCTCCCTCCCCATGGAGCATGTGGGAAGGAAGAAGTTTGATCAACCTGTTTGTTACAGAGGAGAGTAAAGGCAAACCCAGAGGGGAGGCAGAAGGGACTATTAAGTGTTCTTTTCTTCTCTGCAAGCTCCTCTCATGTGCTAAAGGAAATTGTTCTTCTTGTCATCTCAGATGATTGTATTCACAAAATCCAACCCCGAAATATCATCCCTGTATTAGACACTGACCATCTACAGTCAGAATCTTATTTTGTGCCTTTATTTTGATTACCTTTGTTACCTCGGGCACTTGGCAGGAGCAAAAAGCCTCATCATTCTGATTGCTTCAGTTTCCCAAGATGCCTTTTGAGAGAAAATGTTTCCTGAGCTTTGTTGCAACCTCTTAAGTAGAATTTGGTCTTTCTGGGAATCATGTGAGATCAAGTGATTGCCTGGAGCAAGAGAAGGTACTGAAGCTGGAATAGCAAAGACCTTTATATCAAAGACCACCTGCTACTGATCTCCATCTCTTCAGCCTTGAGTTACCAGGATATAAATTTATCCTGTCTTCCTACAGAATGGCTGGCAGGCTCTCAGCAGGTGAACCGGGCTGTTTCTCAGGGAATAGTTCACATTTGTATCCCAGCCAGAAATTTCCTTCTGCATAAACTTTTGTCTAGTCTTCACAAAACATACTGAGTTGTCTTTTGGCCTTCTTTCTGTGTGCTCCTTTTACTATTTTCTTGGTTTTCCTGGCATCAGTCAACAAATCCATGTCAGCATGTAGCTTTGGCCTTCAGGTTTGCAACCCAGCTTACACAGACTCCTACTAGGAGTAGAAAATACTGTCCCACAGCAGAATTCTAATAGTTGTCTCTTTTTTTCTCAAACCTTGGTTTATTGATCAGCTTGTGTAAAGAATTTCTTATGAAAAATTTAAATGAACTCCTGAATACTTTCTGGTTGAAGAAAATGGAGAAAAATATCTTACAGTCTATATTGATGTGGCTGAACTACACACAACACAGAGCATTGATTAACCTGGGTCTTCTGCTCACAGTGTGTATTTTCTTTACTGTGCTCAGTCAGAAATGCATTTTGAGCAAACTGAGGTTGTATTTATGGAATGAACTGTGTCAGTGTTGTAATACTCACGGAAAAATCTCTGCTAGGACCACTGTCCATGTCCAGGCCTGCAGGCCTGTGATCCATCTCTGATGGTCTGGTCACATACCCTTGTTGTCTTTCCTCACCTTGGATCTACTGCATAAAGGATAGAGCATCTTTTCAGTCACTTTGCTTATAAGTGGCTTTGTAGTTTAGTTTGGTATAGCTGTTCTAAAGTGTTTTAATTTCAGCCTAAACACAGACGTATGCACATTAATGCTGTGTAGGTTCAGGTATTGCAGTATATGCATGTGGCATTATTTTTTTCTTTGGTTTGTTTTGTCTGCTGTTTGGCACAAGAGAGACTTCTCTGCCCCCCCACTGCTGCCAGCAATTACAGCCAGTTGCCAGTCCCCAGTGGGAATACATATTTCCAGCCAATATTTACAGCTGGTTCTGTCCTGGAGGGATGGAGCTGCTGCTGTCAGCTGGAGGTGAGGGTAGTTTCCTTTTGGCTCTCCAGTGAGAAGCAAAATGTAAAATGCAGCTCTGGTGATGGCTGGTAGAAGGTTTTGATGTTTCTTTTATGGCTCAAGCTATTTCATGTGTCTGTGCTTTCCTCTGAGGCAGAAGGTGCTGGTTTGGGGAGTAACTGTGTCACCTTGGTCCTGGTAAAGAGGGAGCTTCCCTAGCACAAAGCATGGCTGGCTGAGTGTCCTGAGGTGTTCTGTGAGTCTGTTCAAGAGCTGCTTCCTTGGAGTGTTGTCCTTTCTGCAGCCTTGGTACAATATGAGGGTGAGGTCACCAGCCAGTGTTTGGTAAGAGATGGGACTGCTTCCCTTACTCAGTGCCATCTATCTTGTATACTCAGAGTGAGTTTCTCAGAAGAAAAAATTACATGGTTGTGTCACAGGAGATTGCAGTTACAGTATAATCATATCATAATGTGTAAGTGTTTAATGCTTTCTGTCATTTGAGTAGCAGTGCACACCAGCATTTTCCTTGTCATCTGGATCTTTTTAGTGTTGGATTTGGCTGCCTTCTCCACAGGCCTGCAAAGGTCATTGTTTTGCAAGGAGAAATGCCATGACATCAGCTTTTGGGAAGCTGGAAATCCAGAGCAGCCAGCAGTGACAATCGAGATCCTGCTTTATCAGAGGTGAAACCTTCCTATGTTAGGTGTGTGTGGAAGAGTCCAGGGTGCTGTCCTGGCATTGCAAGGTTTTCCCCAGCAGCTTAGTGCAGTGAAAAAGAGACTTCTGATGTGTCTGTACTTGCAATAGTTGTGTCCTTGGAGGTTAATTGGGGCTGTGCTGTGGATTTCTGTTCCCTCTTAATTTTTTTCTCAAGCAGAAAACTACTTGTTGGAGTTGAATCTCATAGACACTTCCTCAAATACACTCCCAGCCTTGAGGAGACTGCAAAAATCTAAGAATGGTAGTGTATATGTTTTTAACTCTAACTCTGTGCTTTTAAGAGAGAAAATCTGTACTCATGGATGCCCTTCACTTGTTGTGTGGAGGTTTTCCAGAGGCTGGGCAGATTTCAGTAGCATTTGTTGTGCACTATTCCCTACCTTAGCATTGTGTGCAGCTGCATGAGGCTTTCCTACTGGGAGTGAGGAAGGCTAAGCCAAAGGGTTTCCTGCTCTCATTCCAAGTTTGTCCAGGCAGTTCTTGGGCATAGCTGGCTTTGGGATAAGTGACATAATTCCAATTAAACAGTTATGCTGCTGGGGTAAAATCTGTGTCTAATTGAACCTTTGTGCTTGGTTTTAGTAAAACCACATTTCTCTTTAGGATTGCAGACTGGGAGAAAGACTAGATATGCTGGTGGAGGCAGCGGAGGAGTTGTCTGAATTTCAGCAAGTGGATATAAATGCAGGAAAAAGAGTGAAGTTTGAGATGAGAAAGATAAAAATAGGGAAAGGAAATAGGCTTTTCTCTGATGATGAAGGGGAAAGAAGCAGATAATGGTGATCAGGTGGCACTCTAAGGGAAGTAGAGAGCAGGAAAGGGAAGAAGAATGGAGCTGGAGATCTCACAGGGGTCATGGAATGCATTAATTTCTTTTTCAGGCTCTTCTTGAATTTTAGACAGGAAGAAACACTAATTAGCAATTTTTCTTCTTTTGGATTTATTTAACCAATTCGTGCTTACTGTTTTGAGTAGGATGGGAATGACTCAAGGAAGTGATGGGGAAAGAATGAGCCTTATTGATAAATGTTATTTGTTAGGAAAGGAGCACAGGGAGAAAGCCAGTCCTTGTAGGGACAGTTTTGCAAGAGGAACAGTTCCAGATGG
Organism: Buphagus erythrorhynchus; assembly: GCA_013400855.1. NCBI lineage: Eukaryota > Metazoa > Chordata > Aves > Passeriformes > Sturnidae > Buphagus > Buphagus erythrorhynchus. The sequence goes on from VZTT01065271.1 coordinate 6,115, forward strand.
GTCCTTTTTCTGCTTCTAGAGCTCTGGGGATTTATTTTCTTCTGTGTTTCCACGTGCATCTTCCTTCTGTGGTTCTCCAGTTTCACAGTGTTCTTAGCAGACAGCATGGTGCCTTTTATCACTGATCTGCAGCCCTGTCTACTTCCTCAGGTGTGGTGCAGTAGCTCTTGCTGTCCCCTGCCCTGTGTTGGGCTGGCAGAGCTGTGAAATTGAGGACTGGGAGCACTCCAGAGCTCCATGTGTGCTGCTCACCCTCGTGCTGCTGCCCCAAGCAGAGAGAAGGAAGGGAGCTGAGTGTGTTGCAGGCTTGTGAAGCTCTGTCTGTAGTGTCAGGTATGAAAATCTCCCTGGTGCTTTTCTCCTATTTTATTTTTATACTTATGTTCTCACTGTGTGTCATCTAGAAATCAAAGCAGGAGTGTGCAGTTCAGCAACAGCAGCAGAACTGTGCTTACTACTTAACTGCTGCTTTGCTCAAATTAAACATTTATGGGGCCAGAGACTCCTCACTGCTCCATCTCAAATCTTTCAGCCTCCTACACTATGATGATTTTTCTCTTTGCATTTTGACACAGCTCCTCTGAGAAATACAGTGAAATCAGATTATCCTCCACAGGCTCCTCTCCTCATCTTTCCTTTGTGCACCCAGTTTACTTTTTTCCCTTGACCATGGCATATGGGGAGCAGCTGTTGGTAGAATCAATGCTTTTACATTCCCTGTGAGCTGAGGTTCCCCCCAGTGTGATGGGCAGAGATGTGCCCTCAGTTATTGGCACCTGTTTCAGTTCCCTGGTCTGTTCCAAGGTGGTGTGGCTGGGTAGGAGCTCCTCACTCCTGGAGGCAAGGAATAACCCAGTGCTGCAGCACATTGCCTGTTGGTGCTCCAAGCTGTGTTGGCTGACTTGGTCTCCATTGGTGTCCAGTGGGATACTTTCCAAGGCCTGGATCTCATCTGCCCCTGCTTTGTGGCCTGGAGTGAAACCTGGGCAATAGTTCTGTTCCTTGGGCAGGCTGGAGTGGAGATAACTTTTGCAAAAAACAGTGTTGTTCCTGAGCCTTGCAAGAGACTTTTACAGGATCTCATGCTCAATTTTCCCTGCCAGAGCATGGTCTACTTCTTTGATTTAAGTTTTCTAGCTTAAAGCAGTGCTGCATGGATGCTGAAAGCCCACGCTCCTAAAATAGATTGAGTAGAACGAGCACTTTAGTGCTGACTCCTCTTCAGGAAAGGAGAGGGAAGGTAACAATGAGCAGATGGAGGTATTAGTCATATCACCTGATATAGCTGAGAGCCTCAGACCCCATGGGTACAAAGGTGCTGGGGGAACCTAGAGGGAAGGAATCCTCCCAGCAAACCAGGCTGGCTGTTGGTGTTGCACAGGATACAGGCAGAGGAACCTGAGAAAATGAGGGGACTTGCAGCCAGGTGCTAACCTGGGGAAAGTATGTTCACAGAGAGCCCTGGCCAGAGCCCAGGCCTACATTTAACTGCCCAGTTTTCCAAGCCATTCCCTCATGTATTTGACAAGCCCTCAGAGCATCATTCCCATGCTTTGTCCCCTCTGCAGAAGGGATAGAACAAAGGTCCAGGTACCTCAGAAATAACTAAATTGCCTCAATTTTAGGGTCAGCTTGAATGACATGATCCTAGCTTCTACTCTAATAAATGCAGTACAGAAGCTGCTTGATCTTTTCCTGTAGTATCTAAATTGCCAGTGTGCACCTTGCAGTGGAGTTGGGCTGGTCCAGCATCCCCTCCCTTCTCCAGGTCCTTGGTATCCATGTGTTGGCCCTGGCCCAGCTGGCAGTGGGCTCATAGGAGAGCCTGGAGATGCTCCCTCATGCTGGTGTGCTGGGAACACAGTGTGGAAATGAAATGTAGAATCTGTACAGTCCCTTATACAGCAGTGGCTTCCAGCAAACTTGACACCATGGAGCAAGTAGGGCATGGAAGTGCCTGTGGAGGCAGTGTGGAAGTGCTGCACTTCCAGTTGCTTGCTCTGGCTGCATTGTTTGTATAATCATTTACTTCCAACCCAGCCTGGCCAAAAGGCAGCTGTGGGCACTGTAGAGGGAAGGGAGGTCCAAATTTGGGCTCTTTTGACTCCTCCGTGCAGAGACGGGGTCATCAGGAATCATAGCATTGATATGCTCTCCCTGAGGAATGGCTGCATCTTTATTTTTTACCCCATTTCTTTTGGGTTTTTATTGTTCTAAGTTTTCAACAGCAGAGGCTGAATGTGTGGTCTCCTCCTTTTTTCCCCTCTTTTGTTTCAACTTTTTGGCAATAATTCCTAAAGAGCTGCTCTGCTGAAGTTACTCCCATCATTTTTCACACTTGTGCTCAGCCCTCTGCAGAAGCCAAGCACCCTGTGGGCCTCTGAATTACAAATCCCATTTTGGTGGTACCTTGCATCCTTGGGCTTCAGCTTTTGCCAAGCACCTAATGAATATAGGAAACTACTAAAACACTTCTGCTGTGATACATAAGGGGTTAAACTAAACTCTGTTTATTAGTGTTGATGCTTTAAATTGTGCCAGAGCATTTGAAAATGGGGCAGTGGACAGGGCAGCAGGCAGTAAACACCGTTAAATGACAATACTGTTCAATATTTGCTGTTAATTGAGAGAGGCAGCAGCTGCTGGTTTGCAGCTTCAGCCAGGATGAATTAGTAATGAGTCTGTAACTGGGCTTTTTTTTTTCCTGGTTTAAGGTTGCATCAGCCCTTTACAGTTCAGTAACATGATTAGGATAGAAATAAAAATCATAGCACGCCCTAAATTGAAGATTTTATTTTGTTTTTGTTTTCCAGTGAGTTGTCATGGAGCTTGGTGTCAGTGATAAATTTGGCAGCAGTCATAAAACCGTCTTGTATTTAAGGACTAAACTTAAAGATTTTGGTTAGCTTTTCCATCCCATGTGGCAGCCAGTGGGAATGCAGCAGGCAAAGCAAGCTCCTCCTTTGAAAGAAGGCACTTTTGTTGGATTCTCAGATGTTTTCAGTTCAAACAGGAGTTTTGGTTAAAGTTTCTTTGCTGGCATTGCTGCAGGTCATGGGGTATGAGAGGATTCTGTCCCTTGCTGCAGGGGCAGGAGGAGAGGGAGCACTAATTCAACATTTCCCTTGTTTTGTCCTTGCACTTTTGCCATACATGCATGTTGAGCTTAACCTTTGAAAACTTGCTGATAAGCTGTTATCAGCCAACAGTTAAAATAACAAACCTTCCCACCTTGCTGAGTTGGGGTAGGGACTTCCCAAGGCTTCGGAGCCTGGGTATGGAACAAGAACACCATTAATCCAGAGCAACCAGGCTGGGGGCAAAGTTTTCTCTCTGAAGAAACCAGCTGCTGCTTTCATGCTGTTTACATAACCTGCCCTGTAAGTATTTATTTTGCACAAAACACTTTATTTTCAGCTGTAGATGTTGTTGTGAAAGGTCAAAACTGTGTTCTAGTGGTTTTTAGCAGACAAAAAGTAGGGTACAGGAAATGAAATTCCAGCTCAGTTGAAAACAATGGCAACAGTCATTGATTTTAGCACAGCTCAGCTTTCACCACAAGTAGAAGAATTTCGAAGCAAATAATGTTTTGTTTGTTCAGTTCTTTAAACAAAAATCCATCTGCAGGTGTTTGCACTTGAATCAAAATACTTGGAATTCTGCTGGTATTTTGGTAGGATGAGAAATACTAGATTGATCTTTGGGTCCACGATGATAATGTTAAAGAAGAAAAAGAAAATTCAATCCGCAGGTGTGTTTGTACCCCTGTTCCCAGAGGGATGATTTTGGTATTGCACACCTTTGGCTTTTAGGTCTCTCCTGTTCACATTGGTAGTTTTTACCCAGTGAGTAAGTGCTTTTATGCATTCTTAAGAGCTTGAAGCTGCCACATACCATGCTGGCTTCTGGGCTGGATTATAGAGGCATGAAATGTTTCAGGTTGGATGTGGGAAGCAAGTGTTAAAAGCCAATTGAAGTCTATGAAAGATGATGATAAATGGAACTGCAGGAAGAGCTCAACTCATCTGGTGCTGAAAGTCCTCCAGCCCCACAAGTCCCTTTCCATTTAGGCACTGACCATTCCCACCTTGGCTGCCAGTTATCAAATGGTGGTTTCAAACCTGTCCTTAAAACCTGTATTTTTTAATGTGAGATGCAGTAATTTATTCCAGTGGCATTTGGCCAGCTTTGGGCATCTGGTGTCTGATGTTTTTTATGAACACCTCTCCAATTTTCTCTGCTGTCTCCTGTGCATGTATATGATTTGTGTTTACAAGGATAAAGTATTCCAATACATTTTTTCCTATTTCGTGTCGTTTTGATTCTTTCAATCTTATTATTGTTTCACCTGTAGTCTTGCTTACAGTGTTGGTTTTCTTAAGCAAGAAAATAAACCTTGTGTTTACATGTACTGTTTCCTGTCTTGAAATAGTGGGAAAAATTATAATTACTGTCTTTTGAGGCTTTTTTCATTGATTTAGTAGAACCATGTGATTTTTCTTGTGAACAAAGGCAATTATTTACATTTTTAATACATAAAAACTCTAAAGTTTGTCTAATAAAACTGTTAAGATACATGTATGTTTGCTCTAGATTTTATTTGGAAATTGTTCCATAATTAAAATAGTTAATGCAGGCTTGGTATAGGGCCACAGAGGCTGCAAATTGGTACTTTCCTGTGTAAGAATATTATGTGATCATCCTCCTGTTGCCCAAATAGAGCCTCTGAATGTAGCCTAGCCTGGACCTCACAAGCTTTTCCTGATTGGGAATGTGGAATTACCTGTCCTGTTTTTGTGGCAAACCGGCAAAGATAAGGCGAGATATAAAATGAAATGACAGTGGTGACAAAACTTCATGGTTTTCTCAAGTACAATTGGCCCTTGCTCCTACTTCAGCAAAAAATTAGGAATGTGCTGAACTTCCCAAACATTGGGGGTGGCCTTGAGAGCAGCTGAATTGTGGTGTGGAATGTGTGGCGGGTGGTGCCACATGGATTTTTTTTGTCTTAAGTCTCTTAATTCTGGCAAGACACTGGTGCTGGTATTTCTAACCCTCTTCCTCAGTGTTGTAGTAGCTTGGTTGTGTCTGAAGGATGCTGAAGGATATGAGGAAAACCATATGTGTGGGTAGAGAGAAACTCTTTTAAGACCAGGTAGTTTAGTGTTTGCATTAAAGTTCTGTAATTTCAAGGTGTTGATTTATCTTTAATTTTATGAAGAGCTGGGCTAAGCTTTGCAGCCTGTTAAATTTGGGGGGAAGGGGAGCCAGGGGGTGGAAAAGAGATGCAGTGAGCTCAGGACTGGGAGTCTCAGTAGTTGTTGTCTCTCTCCTTGCATTTTCCTGGTAGTAACAGGAATAATGGTATTTTGAGTTGTATGTACGTAGGAGGACTTGTAGTAAGTTATGCTTTTCTGAAAATTCGCTTAAAATTAGGAAAACAAATAGCTTGGGGTTTGAGTATAAAATTAAGTGTAAAGTATCATTAATAGATTATCTTGAAGTATGTTATTTTACAGGCTAATCCAATCCTGATGTAATTTTGTAATGTGGAAAGCTCTGAGCTCTTTTACTGGAGCTGCTTGCTTAATTTAGATTAAAATTGTACCATAAAAGGATTATAGAGTGTGTGCCTGTGCTAAGAAAGGATGTACTAAATATGTTGAGGTATTTTTCTACTCCTAGCTCCTTTTTGAAAGTGCATACTTAATTTTGGATGTTCTCTGCTGCCTTCGAATGTGCCACGTAACATCACGATGTGCTGAGGGGATGTGTTGGGTTGATCCTGGGAGCATTTTTTCAATGCACTTCAGCAGGATTCTGAGCTTTTTTGTTCTTTCTAGAGAGAAGAATTCAGTGCTGGACTGTCCTTAACACTACCCATGGTGCAGCTTCTGAGGACAGCTTGATTTCTGTGACTTGAAGAGGAGGCACATGTGCAGAGAGCCAAGAGGACATGGGCTTCCAGTGCATCTGGAACAATGATCAGGTACCAGAAGTCAATATTTGAGAATACCAGAAGTTGATATTTGAATAATTAGTCAGAAACTCGAAAAGATATCACATGATAATGTACTCACTCCTGCAGTTGTCCTTAAATTCTAAATACACTTCCCTTTCTAAGGTAGAGATGAGCTGAGTTCACCTTGTTTTATGTTGTGTCCAAAGCCATTTCCCTGCTGAACCTGCAGAGACCTGGGGGGTTCCAGCTCCCATGGGAGCAATAGGAAGGGATAAGTGCCAAAGGGGTGGGTGCATAGATGGAGGTGAAGTTAATCTTAGTGTTTACATTTTTCCAATATAACTCAGAATCTGAAAGCATTTGAATCTATTAATTCAGGTGTACTAATTTTGTGAGGGGATATCTTTAGCTATATTATTTTCCATTGTTTAAAGTACTTTTACATGATATTTCCCTGTTGATTGGGTGAAGAATGCAGAGGAATCCAGGCTGTTGTAGCTGGAATAAAGACACCAGCAAAGTTCCAGAAATGCAGACTTTGCATGGTTTGTTTTGGATATTGCTGTTCCCAGGAATATATCATTTTGTGACTCTGTGTCATATATGTAATTTTTCAGTTTAATTACAACTATTTTATGTATTAAAAATTAAGTGGTAAAACTTGTATGTTAGCAAACCACATATATCTGTCTGTATGAAGAACTGAAAAGGAGCTAATTCTATAAAAACTTTATGAGCTTTGGGGAATTGAGTTTAGAAGAATATGTAAAAAATAGTTGCTTGTTTCTTTGTAGATGCTGCTTGAAAAATCATTTATTCTTGTCTGTAAAATTATCTAGAATTTTCTTCAGTTTGTGGCTGGATATCTGTGTAATGCAAGAAGAAGTAGTTGTTTCACTTGAGGAAACTGAAAATGCGTTTGTTCTACACGTTTTCTTTACGTTTGTGTGATCTTTGTTGTACAAAGATGCTTCATGCAGAGAAAGCTACAGATACATTATTGTAGGATGTGACTGAGCCACCTCTGAGTGGGCTTGCAGGAAGATGTGAGATGGAGCTACATTTTGGGATTTGTTTCTTAATATAAAAGCTGTCAATTTTTACCCATTCTGTGAGGAGTGGTGGGTGCTGTAGAGGCAGAGCATCCATATATTTAGATTCTGACTGTCTCTTGTTACAAGCTATAATTAAGGTGAAGTATTTTGCTGAAGAATTGAGTTCTCCCTTGATTTGAACCTGGTTCCATCTCAGTGAAAGCAATTAGTTGCTTGAACCATCCTGTCCTTGCTTCATCAGTGACAATTCATCAGTTGCTTCATTGACATTGTTGCTTCTAATTTATCTGATTTTTTGTGGTTAATAGGCAAGGCACTCTATGTGGGAGTGCTCTGTATGATAGTGGTGAGTAGAGGAGGTTTGAGGATGGAAGGTCTGGCCCTAAGGGGGATTGTGACATTTACAGAGGACTGGAGGTTATAAAACACTCCTCTGAAGCCCTGGAAGGTCCCAGGGTTAATGCTTCAGCTGATGTGCTTTTGAACAGGGCTCTCAGTCAGCCTCTCTTAGCCATGACTTGAATTTACTAATGTGGTGCTGGTTTTCCCTGTGCAATACAAGGCTGGTGGTTTGAGCTGGAATATTAGGACATTGGTGAAGTTTGATGTGCCCCTTGGGTGAAGTCTGTTTAACTTTTGGTTGTCCCTTAAGATCAGTTCTGTGATTTAATTCAGAAAATATTTGGGTGCTGTGCAGTGACCCTTTGGGGTGCTTTCTCCATCATACTGCAATGTCCAGTGTTGTGCTTGAAAACAAGGACCAAACCCCACTGCTGACACGTTCAGTGTTCTATTATTCAGTACTCCAATATTCTGCTAATCATGACAGTAACTATTTAAAGTGCTGTCACAACTCATGAACTGAGTAATTCTGCATTGTGATACCTCACACAGATCAAGAGGACTCTTCTGGGGTCTGCAGTGAGCACTGGGGGAGCAGAAGTCTCTTGGGAAGGAGGAAAAAAAAAACCAGTGAGCTCTGAAGCAAAACCTACTGAAGGCTTCATGAGTGACACGGGTCTGGAAGGAAGATGCTGAGCAGGTTTTGTTTGCCTTGGGATATTTACATAGAGCTGATCGACTCTTCTTCAAGGAACTTTATGACAGTACTACAGAGGAAACTAAATATAGAGCCTTATTCTGGCAGTCTCATGGCTTGAGTTCTGCTATCTTAATGGGCTTTCAGCAGTTTTTGTAGGTTTTTTGGTAAAAAATCTGAATATTACTCCTCGAAGGAGTTGTGTAACAGTAGCAAGGACAGAAAGATTTAATTTGGTGAGACCTTGCACTGCAAAAGATAAGAGGAATTTTTCAGCTTCTGCTGTTGCTGCAAAGCTTTTAGTACTTTGATATCTTCTCAGAAGATCCCTCAGAGATTCCAAAAGTTCATCTTGTTCTTTTGCATCAAAGCAATATCACTACTGCTGGACAGTTTTTGTGAAATGATTTTTGTTTCCTTCCTAATAGAGGAAACAACTTAAGTTCCTTAGGCTGGTGCTTTCACTGTTTACCATTTAGAAAACTTCTTCTCACAGCCTAAGTAATTTTTTCTTCTTGTACTTTGAGTCCATTGCTTTTCCTACTCACTGTAGATGTGGAGCATGACTTCCCTCTTTCTTTGCAGAAACCTGCAAAGATTTCTATATTTAATAGCAACATGTCATATCTCATTCTTAGCTTCTCATTTCTCTGTGTCCAGGCTGAGCCACCTCTCTGAGTTACCTCCCCCATCCCTCAGGGCTCACCTGATGACCTACCTGCCTTTCCTTGTCTTTCTGGGGTGGTTTCTCACATTCCCAGCAGGCCTTTCCCAAAAATGGACTTTCCCAAAGGCTTCATCAAAACTGAGAGGATCAGGAATTTGTATTCCTGTCAATGGACAGAAGTTGCCTTGTTTGTGACAACTGGGTATTTGTAATTTGTGCTCAGTCTCTGATCCTCTCCATCCCCAATCCTTATCTACAGTGCAGCTGCTCAGCAGTTGTTTCTATATTTATGCAGGTGATTTTTTTTTCTCTGAATAACACTTGACCTTGGGGAATTGGACTGCATTTTTTAATCACTTCAGTTTCATTAATTCCTCCCTGCAATAGCTTCCCACTTATGCATGTCTTTTTGTGGCAATAACATAAATTATGGGACTTTTCTTTCTACATGGCATTAATAGTGAGGCTTCATTGTTGGGTCTCATTGCTTTTTGCAGGTTCCTCACCTGGCAGAGGAAAAGTGACAGTGGCTCAGCTGGCTTTACAAGTGTCCCTTTTAACTGCTGTTGATGAATGCTTATTTTTAAAATTATTTTCTTCAGTATTTTCACTGCTGGGAACCCTATTAGAATTAATTATTGTTATGGAAGACTTGATTTCAGCCTGTTCTCTGGGAGGAATATTATTTTGTGCCTGTTTCCCTGAACAAAATGATCTGGTTTTCTCTCATGGCCTCTGCTCAGCTGGCCACCACCACTGTCAATCTAGGGAGGCTGTTGTTCACTTGCTGCATTAGCTGCCCTTTCAGCAGCTATCATATCTCTTATGTAGCACCATTTTCCTTCCTGATGGAATTCCAGAGCTTCTCTTTATGTCTCAGGAGCTGGGCTACCATCCTTCAGAAGATGATAGTCAGCAAATGTAGTTTTTTGAACATTCCCAGCCTCATCAGTGCATATTCTTAACATTACAATGTTAGGTCTTCTCCTAAAACTACACAGACTTGAACCACAAAGGCAGGGCTCACCTGGAAGGAGGAGGGGAAACCACTCAGAAACTCGTTAAAAAAGGAATCCTTACTAACCCATGCCTTAATACATAATGCTTTTTGTCTTGTCATTGTCTTTTAGTGCCTTTAGTGTCTTTATTTTACTTCATTGTTAAAGGTTAAAGGAAGTAATTGTAATTGTTATGTGCTCCTACCCATCATGACTTGCAGAGCACACTCAAAAACACAACAGTCAATGGTGTGGAGGGTGGCTTTGTGTAAGTAACCTCACTTTTGGTTAACAGCACTTGGTAGTACTCTGATTTGGAGACTGTGCAATGGTGGTACAAGTGTCTGTGAGTTTTCTGGAGTAGATTTTAGGAATACACTTATGAGAAGGAGAGCTTTCCCTTGGGATGTTGCATATCTGTGAGTCTGTGCCTGTTTCCAGCTCCCTGCTTTCAGGTTTAAGCAGACCCAGAGATCTCTTGGTGCTCACTGAAGCTGCTGTTCAGAGAGCAGAGGCAGATCTCAAGTTTCTGATCTGAGAGTCTCTGGGTCATGTTCTGGACACAGCCCTTTTGCCTGTGGAGGAGCAACTTGGGCACCAAAACCTACCCCCAGCTTTGTTTTACCCCTTAATTTGTGTGGGACTCATCTCCCAGCGACGGGCTCTGGGCTGTGGTAACTCAGGAATGGGATCTGAAATCACCAGGGCTGTCCTGTTGTAAACAGACTCCCTTTCCAAACAGGGCTCCTGACTGGAATTGCTGCTCCCCTTTCTCTGGTGTTGCACATGTCTCATTTTGGGGCTTTTTCTCTTTTCCTCTGGTCACGCTTCTCAGTTCTCAATGCTAGTCCTGTCAAATTACAGTTTTATTCACTTGCTTCTGCAGGGAGGACTTCTCAAAGTCTCAGATCTGGGCACAGTCTGGATAAAATCCTATATGATAAATACATACATTTCATTTCTGGTCTTAGTAAAGTGCCATTGAGACACTTTGAGACATTAATTTAAAATTGTGTTGTATTTGCCCTATTGAGTGTGTAAGAGATAAAAAAATCACAAAGAGAAGGAAAAAGAATAAAATAAATTGGCTTATACTACTGTGTTTCATGTTCAATCTTTTCAGCTTTTTCACAATATTCCAGTCTCCTGTAACTGATATTTCTAGAATGTGTGAGGCATCAAATAGGATCTAGTCATAAGTCTCTGTAAATAGCAAATAGTTTGGAAGGATGTGAAATAGAAGCTTTGCTCCTTACAAAAGAGGAAGGTGAGTTGCACCAGGTCAGGTCTGGACATAATGACAGCACGAACGAGAATCTGATTCTGTGGCTCTGATTCCTTCCTTCCTTCCTGGTTACTCACAACAGGGATATGTGTCTAGGGCTGGGAAGAGTGGATTCAAGATTTCACAGGTGTTTAGAACTCCACAATGAAATGCCCCTCTCACCTTTATCTATGCAAATATTTACCCAAACGTTTGCCCGTTGGAGAATTATTTGCTGTCTTGCTTCACTTATTTACTCATCCAGGTAGGAAGTTTTCACAGAACAGCCCCTCTTGTACCTCCGAGTGTGTGCTGAGTAGGTTTATTAACAGCCGTAGTGCTGCATAATTATGAAATTAACCTTTGAGTCACTCCCATCTCTTTTCTAATTTTCTGCTCTTGTCAGTGGAATATGCCTCAGGAAGCATTAAGGATTTGCTTTGGTTTTGTGCTTCCCTGTGTGGCTGTTGTGGGTCACTGTCAGAGGCAGGATCCTGGGGTAACTCAGCCTTTGGTCCAAGGCAGCACAACCATCCTTCCTTGCCAAAGGTTGGCTTAGGATTTTTTCCCCAAGTTGCCAAGGCCTACCAATAACAACGTATGCTATTTTTGAATATTGGCATAATATTGGTATTCTCAGTCTTCTGCAATTTTAGTTGTTCACCAGTTTATTAAAATTGAAGGTCACAGGATTGGAGAACTTGTTAAATGATTATTTTAGGTCTGGGCTCAAATCAATAGGATGTGCCAACTAGAAATGTTATGCCTAGCAGATGCTGTATAATATTCCTATTAATTATTAATTGGCTTGGAAATACTTAGTTATCTTGTATTTTTCAAATATGGTGAATAGTTAGTTTTTAAAAATACTTTTAGCTTTCCTTTTGTACCCATTGCCATCAGTTTGGCCTGTTATTTCTCCTACTGGTCTAGTTACTTGGTTGCCCATAATTCCTTTCAGAAATCCTGCTGCCTGACAACTTTTCACTGGTACTCTTGTGGTCCCTTAAGAACTTTAGATTTTTTAGTATCTTACACCCTTGTTGTATATAGTACATTTTTTCCTCTATTTTCACATTAATACTGAGCCAAATTGTATTTGGCATCTGATACTTGAGTTCCCTGCTTTTACCAGTGATTTTGTCTGAGCGAGAAGGAGGAGAATAATTTCTCTTTCTTAATATTGATCAACTTAGTTACTGAACAAAGGAGCTGTGTAATGTGTTCTATAAAAATACTTACCTGGTTGCAACACAACATAATCGTGTAGCAGCCATCAATTTTAGGACAATGTGGGTTGGTTTTTTGTTTCACAATGAGTTAAGATATTATTTTGTATTAAATTCAGGACCTTTGTGTTTAAAAATTTTAACCTGAGCCGTTGAGGCACAGATGAAATCGAGTGTTGAGATACTGAACCAAGCCACCATGGACAAGGAAATCTGAAATTCTATACAGAAGCTCATTTCTTCTCCTGGAGTCTTCCTGGGTTTTGTTCCCACTTATTTTCTCTGCTGGGTCTTTTTTTTTTTTCATAAATGTCACTGCAATTAACCCTTGGAAACCTCTGAAAATTATTTTCCTTTCATTTTTATTCTGACTTTTCTTATTCTATAGCAATATTTCTCCTTTTCTTCTGCTTCTTTTCTGCTTCTTGCATGTGCTACTGTACTCCCCCTTCTAGTTCCTGAATTGATCCCTTTAGGGTAAGAGAGTAAATTAACTTTTTGTCTGTTTTGAAAATGCCAGGGAAATGTGGAAGCTGTTTCCATGTCTTGGTGGTATACAGCTGAGTGCTGGGCTCTGGAGGGCAAGGCAGGGAGTCAAAGCAGGTGCAGCTGGGATTTGAAATGGGGGCACAAAGTGATCCCTTTGGAGAAGAGATATCTCTATCCCTCCGCTCCTGCTTCCCCTTGGGTACAGGAATGCTCAGGCTGCAGCAGTGGCGTTGTCTGGGCAGAAGTCTTGTGCTTTGGTGACTTTTAGCTCTTAAAGAAGAGACATTTCTAAAGCAAAACTGAATTTCTGGTTTCTTTGATCTTGAAAGTAGATAATAAGAAATTTGCATTCCTTTTCATTTTCGCTAGCCGGATTTATAAGTCTCAATTCAGAAACCACAGTCCAAAATCCAAGCCCTCCTCCTCCCATCTGCAGAAGCTGGTATCAATGATGCTGTTCACATGAGATCAAGTAGGCACAAAATCCTTGGATTTTCAGCCCAGATCTGTGTTGTTGTTACATCCAGTCCTGGTTTATTTTGGGATGCTACCCACTTTCCATAAGGAAAGGTAGGATTGTCTCAGACATTTTTTTCGGATGTGCCCCACCAGAGTAAGTTTTGGGACACCCTGTTTTGGCATAATTGCTTCCTACTGGCTAGGAGTAGGTGTGGTGAAAATATGGGAGTTCTGTCTCTTAATGATTTTGGGACTGCAAATTGTTCAGAAGGAGTTTGAGGCCAAATTGATGAATTCTGGTCAACCTTGAGATGGTGTAATTGCGGAGCTTGCAGCCCAGGTTACCCTTCAAACTCTGACCTCATTCCTTGTCGTGCTCATCCCTCCATTCCTTCCCCAATGTTTCAGAGACACAAAAAGAAGGCAGAACTTGTGCTCTTTCCCTGTCCATATCCAAGTGAAGCACAGCTGCTCTTGCAGGCAGTCACCAAAGATTTGGGTGTCCTTGCCTCTGGTCTGCAAAGTGTATTCCATTGGTCTGGGGTTGGAACTGGAGTGGAAATGGGAGTGGCATCCATCCCCACCATTCCTTAGGTAGTGAAACTCTGCCTGCTCTGATCTTTGTTCCTGGACCTAACCGAGGTTGTGAGCTTGTCCGCCCGCTGCCGGCAGTGTTTGACTGGAGTTGAATGTGGGATTTTGTTAATGCTCCTATTTTTATTTTCCTGGCGCTTTTGCATCGCTAATCAGACACAAGCCTCCTATTGTTCTCCCCGCTCCTTCCTGCGGGTACATGTTTATATTTAGTTATTTTAATAATAATACGCAGGGTTTGTAATCCCGCAAGAAGCCGGGGCGGCGATGAGCTCCTTTTCTGCTTGCCGGGCGCTGGTTTGCCGTGGCAGATGGTGTTATTTGATCCGCCGCTGTTGCCGGGAGCGTTGCGGAGCGGAGATGCCCTGGCCCGGTGCCGTTCGGGGGGCTCGGCCGCCGGTGCCGGAGCGGGCGGGGACTGGCGGCGCCGCTCCCGGAGCGCAGCCCCCGCCGGGCTCCCTCCATCCATCCCTCCATCCATCCATCCATCATCCATCCAGCCCGATTTCCATCCATTCATGAATCCGTGACGTCAGCACGCTCGGTGCTTCTTTGCAGCAGGCTGCAGGATTGTGTGGGTGGAATTTCCTTTTATTTTGCAACACTTCCTTTTTTTTTTTTTTTTTTTTCTTTCCCCCCTTTTTAATTTTTTTTTCGTGCCTTCCATTCCTTTAAAGCAAGAAAATGGAGCATCACATAGAAAATCTTCATGCTTGTGAGTATTCCGGGGGAAACGTGTTTCTGTGGAGGGGTGTGTGTTTGTGTGTGGTGTTTCATGGTCAGCATTCCCCTTTCGCCATTTATTTCGGAAGGACAGATGGATGTTGCATTTGTGATGGGAAAGGGCTGAGAAAATGATGCTGAGAAAGGGAATAGGAAACATGAAACCTTAATTTATCCATCACTGCTTATGAATCCAAGAGCTGGCCTGGCCTTTGCTTGTCGGTGTGCTGGACATTTTTCACTTGCAATTTTGCACGTTATCTTCTTGTGCCCCCCTTTTAAAGGGGAAGGGAATGGCTATGGAGAATGGATATAAATGGAATATACAGGCAGTGGCGTGAGAATTACTAGATAGTGTAAAGAGGCAGAACTGTAATTTTTGCTTTTTAGGGAATTGTAATTTTTTTTTTCCTTGTGGGCTAATCAATGATTCCTCTTGTGTGTTACAGTGTTAAATAATTTAATTTTATTTCTGAGATGAGGGAGGTGCGTTTTCCTCCCAATCAGCTGGGTAGGAATTTACTCCTGTATTATTGAAAATAGCAGTTTGAGCTGTCTCTGATGTGCTGAACACAATTTTCACCCCTCATTTTCCTAATAAATGAGGGAGCTGGGAGTACCTTTGCAGTTAACGATACTGTTCACTGGGGCAAGATTTGTCATATTCCTGCTTACCTGAATGGGCATGATGTAATGTTTTCCCCCAATGAAAAGAAGAGCTGCTCTTTATTTTTGTTTTGGGGGGTGGTTTAGGTGCTGCAGTAGCTTAATCATATCAAACCACATGTCTCCCTTAAGTAAATGAAAAATGGGATATTTTAAGTGGATCTGGAGAAAGATGACATCAGGCCCATGTGTTTGGATACACTGATTTTAGCAGTAGGCAATCTGTTCAGTAGAAGAAGATGAAGGAATGTGTTTGGATCAATAATTTTGAGGCAGAAAATATGAAAATGTTTGAAAGGAGAGAGATGCAGTCAGTCTGGCTGGGAAACGTGGGCACTTTCCACAGTACCTGCTGTGTGGGTAGCCACAGACACCTTGGGATACCCTAGAATGGGGAGGGTAGAGTTGTCATGGGTTTAAAAGTTTTTGTCACTATCCTTTTTTGTTGTGCTCCTGAATGTATATGGGTTTTGTTTCTAGAGAGGCAGCCCTTTGAACCCTCTGTGTGTGACAGCCTTCTGCTGAGAAACACAAATAAATCCAGATTTTGATGTAGTGAGGGTTTTGTTTGTTTGTTTGTTTTGCTCTAACACCAGTTTTGTTTCCTGTCTTTGGGGCCTCCAGTCTGAGTCTTTGATCTAGAACGGTCCTGTCATTCACATTTGTCTTTGTCCCCTGCTGCCTGATAGTTAAATTTATAGCTGGCATTCATTTTGACCCTTGTGCCTGGAATTAGCAAGTAACTTCTAGCACAGAATATATGGTAGGGACTTCTACTGTTCCTCAGCTATAGGTGAGCTTGGGTTTAATCATGTTCGGGGCTCTTTTGGTTGCATTTTTAACCTCCCTTTTTCATCCTCTATTGTAAAGACTAGGTAAGTGGCTAATCTCCAGTGAATCAGAAAATTGAGTAATGGTTTATTTGAAAATCTTTTCCTAGGTAAGGCCTTTCAAAATTAGGAGTTATTTAAACATGGGTCTGCTCTAAGCAGTGGCAGGATAAGATGAGTCTTAAGTATTTCCTGTTTTCTTTGGACTTTTTTAATAGCAAATGTTAGATGGTGGCTGATTAGGCTTGATTTGTTCCTACCTGATACCTTTTCCAGGCTGTCTCCATTTGAGGTGTGGGGAGTGGATTTTCAAGAGTAGGGCTTCTCAAAATGGCAGAGTTATTAAATAAAACTTTTTTAAAATATAAAAATAAAATAAATCTGTCATGGCTTGCATGAACAGGTTTTAAATCAGTGCTGGTTGCCCTTCTGCTCTTGTCCTTGGGACCAGGGCAGGCAGGGGAAGGTGCATTGAAAATGCCTTTTAGCCAAGCTCTGACCTGAGATCCTAGTGGAGGAAGGCAGCAGCAGGTTCACTGCTTGTACAACTTCCAGTGAGTTCTCAGCCATAACTGAATCCAAATGAGTCAACTGAGGCAAATGTTACCTCTGAAGCTCTCAGGAGTTTGGCACTTCACCAAGCCCCGTCCAGCTTATGGGACTTTGTTTTTTATCCCTCCTTGGCAAATACATCCTGTGCAGGGGCTTAGGCTTTTATAGGCTTCTGTTTTGTGACGTTGCAGCAAATCAGTCACATTTCCTGGGGTGTAGGGGGTAAATATTTCACCCAAAACATAGACTACTTAGGGCTGAATACCAAGTTGGCAGCTGTGGCTGGGCCAGGAGCAGCAGCTCTGTGTGTAGCTACTCCCACCCCTATAAATACTCAGTGTGTGCTTTGACCTTTGTGCTCTCTCCTTGCTACAGCTTCAACTGAGAAGCTGGTGGTTGGAGGGGGTTCAAAGGCTTTGGCAACAGTTGGGTGTAGGCCAGGAGGAAGAGTGGATTTGTCTGTGTAAAGTCTGTGCTTTATAACCCTCTGTGATTGTTGATGCTGCTCCCTCTGGAGCTGTTGGTAACATAGCACGGGGGTGCTATGAGGGAATGAAGGAGAAAGTCCTGGCAGGGGTGAGAGGATGGCCCTTTTCCAGCATGGTGGGCTGGAGGAATGGAGGTCTCTGTGCAGGCATCCTGTTCATTCCAGGGATGCTTGTCCTTTCCTGTCCCCCATCTCTGTTACCTTCTGGAGGACACCAAGAGCAGTAATGTGGCTGTACAGCTGTGACTCCTGCTGAAAGTCCAGCCTCACCATCCTTCTGTGCCTGAGGAGACCCTCAGGTGTTGAGCCATCAGCTGCAGCCCAAGGGTGGTCCAGCTGGGGTGTGCTGAGTGCTGGTCTCTGCAGGGTTGGATGGTAGGAGCTGTGCCAGGCCTCAGGAGCTCCCCTGGGATGCACCCCAGGACTGTGTTTGTTGTTACCAGCACGTAAAGCTGTAGTGGAGGAGGCTCACACCTCTAACCCTGCGCTGTCACTAATACAGGCTTACGAGAGGCTCCTGAGTGGGGCATTGTGCTGCCTCTGTCGAGGAGTAATCCTCTTTGCTCGTGTATGGTGCTTGCTAAATACAACTTAGTACTGCTGGCATTTCCCATCCGAGATCTGCCAGCTGGATTTCCAGTGTCCTTCCCCTTCCCAGCAGGTGCATCCAGGCATGGACCTGGTGTGGGGTGACAGGGGCCAGGGCACTGCACCTACCCCAGGAACTGTGCTTTCATGGAGAGCTCTTGAGTTACTTTAATACTGAACATGAAGCACAGAAGCTCTTAGTGCTGAGAAGTTTGTGTGAGTAGCATTTACATGTCAAATGTGCCTTGCAAATGTTGAATAATTCATACCTACTATAAAAATAAAAACAAGCGTGGGAGTGAGCGAGTTTACCTGAGACCAGTCTGACACCTCACGTGATTTAAAGTGAGACTTTGATTCATTCACTGGATTCCTGAAAGCAGCACTGTGATATTGATCTTCATCCTCAAAGATCTTTCAGACATTAATTAATTTAATGCTACTCTTTGGAGGAAAATAGGGTGTTTCAGTTCTGTAAGGGAGGAAAACTCTGAGATATTGTCCATTGGTAGGACTGGAACATTTAGTGCCTTCATGTGGCAATGTCAGTGGGGCTGTAAGGCCTCTGTGAACTAAACTGGAAATTTTTCTGGTGTTTGTTGTTGTAAAATATTTCAGTTTGAATCCTTAAATCTGTTGTTGTTTTATAGCAATAGTAATATAATAACATATAGTATTTATATAGTAATGTAATAACATATGGATTGATAATAACATGGGGATTGTCAATGAGCTAAAAGTGCATAGCTGAGAAGGATGAAGAGAAAAGAACAGAGCCTGAAGCCTGTGACTGGGTTTGAAAAGTTGTTTCCTGCTATGGAGAAAGGGAAGAGTGTAACTTAAGGTAATTTCTGCATTTTAATCTGAGACAGATTTCAGTAGTAATTCTGTAGTATAAAAGACTAATCAGCATTGAGTCTGTCTTTATCCCAGCTGAATGTTTTCCAGTGTATTGGTGGGCCTGTGCTGGAGGGTGTCAGTGGTGAGGTGGTGTGTGGAGATACTGGTGTTCCCTGTGTGCACGTAGCTCATGGCATGCAGCAGCCATGGAGAGGGCAACACACAGCAAATGGGTGACTTAGTGACACTGATTTTTGTGGAGTAACTGTGTGGTCCTTGGTTTGTTCCCCTGCTCCCCAGAGGCAGGTGGCTGCTGGGTTCCCCTTTCTCCCAAAGCACCTGGGCTCGGAGCAGGGCTGCTCTCCAGCAGGAACGTGCAGTCCCTGCTCCCTGCAGCCAATACAAGTCATTATGCAACACCACTTATTTCCTTTGGCATCAGATTATGCAATTTCTGAGCAGAAGAATGCAAAGCCCTGGAAGAACACAGTAGCATTTTAGCAGATCCAAAAATACCTTCTGCAGGATAGAGGCAGCATTTCTGTGTGTAGTGCTGAAAATACGCCGTTACGTAAGGCGCTTATTTCCCAGCCAGTGCTGGCAGGGCTGCCAGGTGAAGCAGGACGTGCTCTCCCTGCCACTGGAGAGGTCTCCCTGCACTCACAGGAAGCTGGACGGGCTCTTTGTCTCTCTTCTTCACCAAGATGAATTTTTATTGCCGTTTTTTTTTTTCCTTTTGAAAAAATAAAAGAAGTGGATACTTGATTTCTCTTTCCAAATCGAGCACTGCTTCACCACTCCCCACAAATTTGTGACCTTATGCTGAAGGAGGTTCTAAGTGAAACATTTGTCTCATGGTGTTGGAGGTAGAAATTCATCCCTATGCTGAGAGCCAGGGCAGATGCACACATTGCATGTGGGGATGAGAGTCACCAGTTCTTTTAAGGTGAAGTCTGCCTTGGAAATCTATTAAATATTTTTGTAGGAGACAAGAGCATGCTAGGAAGGGGGATCTGGTTGATACAATCTGTTGGGATTTTGGCAGGAATACTTACTAGAGACTCTTAAAGAGGCTAAACAGCTATTAAATAACTGAGACACCAGGCTGGCAGACAGATCACTGGTTAAATGATATGCAATAAGAGTAGGAATAAAAGGATGGTAATGTTAAGACATTTTTCTCTGCTTTGGAGATGGCACTACTCATACTCTTCCCACTTTTTCTTCCCTTATCCAGGTATTTTAGGAATATTGTGTTTAGGCTGGGAGACTGCACAAGGAAGGTGCTGAGGGCAATAACTATGGAAGCCACCTGCAGAGAGTACTGGAAGGCTCCAGTGAACTTGGGTGATAAAATACCAGTTCAATTTAGTGTTGATTAAATACAATTCAATCTTAACATCCAGCCAGAATTAGGCTCTGGCATAGCTTTTTCTGCTCAAGAATGGGATCTTAGGTTGTAAGAGACCCATGGAAGTAAGCCCAGCATCCTGAAGAACCAAGATGATCATTGTGCATTTCTCTGGCATTCTGTCCTTTTTGGGAATCCTGGCTGTGGTCTGACTTGCTCAACTACCCAAAGAATCTGCCCCATACCTGTAAGTGTTCAAGGCCAGGTTGGGTGGGGCTTGGGACAACCTGGGTTAGTGGAAGGTGTCCCTGCCCATGAATTTTAAGGTTTTAATAGTTTTTTTCAACCCAGACTATTCTATGATTCTACACTGTATAACTCTAAGGTGATACAGGAGAAGTGGAAAAGAGGTGATCAAAGACTCAGAGCAAGTATCATATGGTGAGTGAGAAGGTCAANACACCCTGCCCTTGGCTTTGCAGCAGGGAAGGGGCATGGATGAACCTCCCAGGTTCTGGGGCTTCATCCCATTGCTGCAGCCTAGGTGCCACTTCTTCCTCCTCAGCCAGGCTTGCTTGGGACGTTCAAGGTGCCAAGCAAACCTGCAGCTGGCTCTGCACACAGCCGGAATTCTGCCATTAAGGATATTTCTTGGCTGGTACGTGGTGCTATTTTTGTCATTGTCACAAAGGGTTCAGGCCACAGAGCTAGACAGGGTTCTCTTTCTGACTGGTACAGCCACAGACAAAAGGATATCACAACTAAAATCACTTTTCCAAAAATGATGCGTCTGTGTTTTCGGATAGATGGAGTATATTGAATAAAAGCTAAATTAAATCATCATGAAGTCAGGCTTTTGTTGTGATACACAGACTACATACAATACAGTTATGTGTCTGTGGTCTCATGTGCTTAATGGAAATGGCTATGTTAATATTCTATTAACATTTTAAAATTATGATTATATGATAGTTGTGAACCCTAAGCAGCTGCTGCCACATCACTCATGGTGTCTGCAAAAGAAAGTTGTCTTATGTTGAGGTAGCATCCAAATATTTATTGGAGAGAGGAAGTAAAAGTGTGTATTCAAGTCAGGATTCTGCAGGAGGTGCAGAAGTACTGTAGTGTTGATCTGACACCTGAAGGAGCACAGAAAAGCTAGTGTGACAAGACTTCACTTTCCCAGGTAAATGTGCTGTTTGTTGTAGAGAACTGTTTATATGCAGAAATATAAACAGAGCTATTGCAGTGACAGAAAATGTCAGCTGGGTCAGATGAAGAATTCTCACTTGTTTTATCAGCAATTGATTGTTTTTGGCAATATAATTGTAATATTTAAAGATAAGACTGGGTAGTGGCTGGGCATTCATGTGGGTGTGAGATGGGAAGAAATGCTCTTCCTTGAAGGAGTATGTCTTGAGAAGGAGATTGATGGCTTAAAAACACCCAAGCTTTTGTCTTGGGCTACTCCATAGTTGGCTTAAAGATTTGCCCATAGCCTGGGCTGGCTTATACCAAATTAATGTGGGCACGCTTCATAGTGTAGTTTCTTTTCTTACAACCTAACAAAGCGGATAATATAACTTATAAAAATATAATGTAATTAATTAATGTAATAATGTAACTTTAAAAAATTTTCAACCTTCCTGAAAACAATGAGTTTGCCTTTTGGTGATGTGTAACTCATTCTCTATTAATAAATCTGCTTTTACTTTTTGTTTTCAAAGCCATTTCAAAACCATTCAAAACACATGCCATGATTCCAAGTAATGTAAAAAGTGTGACAGAAGAGGAGTATTTGATCTACTCATGTAACATTTTCTTCATCAGGAGGCCAGGAAAAGAAAATCTGTTGAAATCCTGTGTAATAAAACCACATAGTTCAAACCCCAAAGGTCAGAAGGGACAACAAAAGCTCTGGGACTTGCCAATTCAGCAGCTCCCAGTCATTTCTGTGCTGGAGTTCTATAGAGATGGGAGGGGACTGTGTATCAGCCTGTTGTAAAAATTCCCTGTAGAATTTGAGAGAGTCACAAGGGGCAGGAGAACATGATGTCTGTGCTTTATAGACACACTTTTTGTGGTTTTGTTAGATTTTAGAACATTTTTAAAGCATTGTCACAGCCACTAGTTGAGATGATACGTACATAAATTCCAGTTGTGTTATCAATGAGGAAACGTGTAATTACCTTGTTGTGGCCACTGTAGCCAGGAGGAAATCACACTGAGTACCAGGAAAAAGCAAGGGGACCACAGGGCTTGGCTGTAAGTAGTGACGTGGGCAGGAATCTCCTCTGTCCGTGGTAGTTGGATCATTTCTGCCAGCAGCTCTGTTTCAGCCCCTAACCATGGATCAGACAATTGCTTTTATTCCCTTTGCATGTTGGAAGTGCAAGCAGAGATTATGCTTCACTGACTAAGAAATAGAATTCAAGGAAACAAACTTAGTGTTACTGGAGACTTGGGCTCACAGGAGACTGAGTGGTGCTTACACCACCTTTCCAGCACACTGACTTTTTGTTTGGTTTGCTTTGTGTGCTGTGTCTGGAATGCTGTGTCTGATTTGCCACTCAATTTTTAGCACAGTTCTTTAAAGGAGAAACTTCAGTAATGGTTCATGCAAGGCATTGGGTTAACTTGGCTGCAGACTTGACCATTGTGTTGACATTGATGAATATTGGACTTGTGTAGGCAGCCACTTGCTTTGGTGGCTCTGGGGGAGTGTGAGGACACTGCCTGGATGGCTGTTTCCAGGGACAGGCACAATATCAAGCAAGGTGAGAGTGTGCCTTGGTAGCTGATTCACCCTTTAGTGATTCAGGTGAACTCTCACTTTCTATAGTTTCAAACTGAATTTTGGGCTGACATGTGGAGGTGCAGCCTCACTCTTCCGAGAAGAGGTGCATTTCATGCTCCTCTTGTCTGGGGGTGGTGGGATTTTTGCCTGGAAAAATACTTTGCATGGAAATAGAGTCATTTATGAGAAGCTGTGATCGTACAAAATTACGCCGAGCCTTGAATCTCCTTCCAGACAGAAGAGAAATTTTTAAGTGCAGAGTGCATGAACTCATCAAAACAGTTCAAATCCAAAGGTCTGCCTTCAAGTCTGTGTGTGCAGCAGCACTTTGTGAAATCTAAATCTCTTAAATATGCACAGTCCTCCCACACATGGAGCTTCCAGCTTTTGACTGGGAGGCTGCTGCAGCAGGAGCATCGCTCAGATAGGAATAGCACAGCCCTTGGCTATGCCTTTCCCTGGAAAAGCTGAAGATGCACATGCAGATCACAGACATGGAATCCCAGCCTGGGTTGTGTTAGAAGGGACTTGAAAAATCATCCAGTTCCACCCCCTGCCATGGACAGGGACACCTTCCACAATCCCAGGTTGCTCCATGCCTCTTCAGGCCTGGAAATGGACACAGGGATGGGGCAACCTGTGCCAGGGCCTCCCCACCTCAAAGGAACAATTTCTTCCTAATATCTAAACTAAACCTGCCCTCCTTCGGCTAAAGGCCATTCCAGCTTGTGCTGTCACTACATGCCCTTAAAGGGCAGTCTGGATATAATGAAACCTAAAACTTTCAAGAAAATGTTTTTCTTTGCCTTTTCTTTTATTGGGAAGAGTGCAACATGAAAAATCTCAGCCTTTTTGTACTCTGACTAAAAGAATAGTGGCTGCACGGCAATAAAACTTGGAAAATGCTCTTCTTCCCTTGTAAGAGATGATGAGATATAAACCAACCTAATTTCATTGGATTAAATTATATTTTGCTAAAGCAAGAGGTTGCACATTGCAGAATTTACTGCAATAGAAGAGAATTTTAAAAATTCATTTCCCCATCAAGTCAACACTGATGTGGTGTGGCAGAAACCACCTTCTCCCCCTCCCAGAGTTTCTGCACCACTTGGCTTCAAGTTGGCTTGATAGGCAGTTTTTTAAAAGAAGTGCTGCTGTTTCATATGCTCCAAACAATGAGTTTGCTACACCTCTGAAAATCAGGCTGCTTATGTAAGGGCCTAAATAAGGCTGTTTCATATTTTCAGTTTGAAAATAATTCCATAACTTTTATATGCTTTCTCTCCCCATAAAGCACATACAGGGGCACGTAAAGTGGCAGGACACTGTGCCTAAAGGCTTTTTTTATTGGAAACATCACAGTGTTGAAGAAGGCAATTTGATCTGGGAAAACAGACTCGATATCCCTGAGTCTGGGGCTTTGTTCTTGGGTGAGCTGTGTAGTGAAAAGCTGTTCATTCCCTGTTAAACCTCCACAATCAAACTTTCCAGAGACAGAAAACTGTAAAAATGTAAAAGCAAAACCTTACACTGTAGTAGTGTACTCTTGAGAGTCACATAACAGCGAAGTTATTTTATCCTCCAAGTCTGATTTAATCCTTAATGCACTTCCCAAGGCTTAAATTTGAGGTAATTTGGGATACTGTTACCTCAAATTCTAGCCTTTACATTTGGATTTCTTGCAGAACACCTGGCTGATGTTTTGTTTTCATTGCTTAATATGCTGTGTTACTAAAAGCAGATTTCTTTGTAGGAACAGTGGTTGCATTTTACTCTTGTTTAAACAATCACTTGTCATTCCCTGACTTTAGGTAATGAGCAGGGGCTGTGCCCAGGAACACGTGGGCTGGTAATTGGTGTTCTTGTGTTTTTTCCAACTTGGAGTTGAGCTTGGCCTGGTGTTTTTCTGAAATTCTGTTCAGATGTGAAGCATTTTCTTATCAATAACTAATAACAATAATTATTGATATCAATATCAATAATTGTCTTCTCAATAAATCTGCGATAACAACTGCTGCTAGTAGGAGCTGTACTGTGAGGTCACACTGCAGCTTCCCACACTGGTGAGTTGGTCATTGTAATGCTGGTGGTCATCAGCAGGTCAGGAATAACCAACTTTCCAGCTTCCCATATGAGTCTGATTCAGCTCCTGTACTGGTTTGGGCTGTGTTGCAACCTCTGCCTCACTTGCTGTTTTGCTTTCTTTTAAAGAACAAAGTTTACAACCTAAATAAAGCTTTAATGAAAACCCCATGTGGTCGGATAGGATACAGGAAGGTAATCCAGGTTCCTGGCTGTTCCTGTTTGCTGCTGGAGAGGGGCTGAAGCCCAGGGCAGGAGCTTTTCATCCTGTGGGCTGAAGGGCTTATCTCTCCTCTCTGCAGTGACCTCATCCTGAGGAGTTATGGAACTGAGCTGTTCCCTTGCCATTGGCTGTGTCCTACCTGGCCACCTCTTACTCCCTTCCAATGGCTGTTTGCAGAGCCTGGAAATTTGTACCTACTATAACTGATCTTACTTTTTAATAAAATACTTTCTGTTAAGGCCAATTTTTTTTACTCCACTGTCAGCTTCTTATGGAGTTTGAAACTGGACTTTGTTCCATGTTGCAGGCTGAATTCACTTAATTATTGTGGCCCAGCATTACAGCTTTTTGTTTCAGAAGGGACCATCCCAAAACTATGTTTGCAGTGGGCAGCTCTGGCAGCATGACCCCCAACCATCAGCCTGGTTCTGTGGGAAGGTGGCACCACCATCGCTTGTGGAAAAAAGACCTCTCAGTGGAGCATGGAGCAAGAGATGGGGGCGCTTTTTAAAAGGGATCCCAACTCTTGTTTTATGTGCACCCTCCCAGAAGCTCATGCAGGGGAGAAGTGGAGAGCAGTGGTGGGAGATCAGCAAGGAGGGTCTGCTGTTCTGTGAAATTCTCAGAGTTTTACTTGCTTATGAGGGTGAGGTGGATGTGGTTACAGAATGGAACATATCTTGCCATGATGGACATGGACGGTCAATCAAAGGTCCAGGATGGTCATAACTAGGTGGGGCCCTGAGGGAGCAGTCACAAACCATCCCTTGGTGGAATCAAGGAACCTCTGTCACCGGGCTTTGTTTCCCTAACACCTTGTCT
The DNA here is from genome assembly GCA_013400855.1 of Buphagus erythrorhynchus. NCBI lineage: Eukaryota > Metazoa > Chordata > Aves > Passeriformes > Sturnidae > Buphagus > Buphagus erythrorhynchus. The sequence continues at coordinate 31,832 of VZTT01065271.1, forward strand.
CAATGGTTTGCAGAAGGATCCTGAGCTTGTGGGCTGTGCCAGGCCCAGGAACAATGGTGGGACTCAAACCATAGCTGAGCTGGGGCCAGCTTTAGTCTCATAATGCCATGGGAACTCTGCAAATCATCTTTCACGATTTTGACCTTTAGGTTCTTGTTTAAAATTGTGGTGTTTGTTTACTGGGCAATTCCTGCCGTGGGTTACCGAGAGTATTGCCTGAGTGGAGTTTCTGTTGGAACCATTTATTTGTTTCTTTTAGAGCAGTAATTATTTACCAAGTATCAGCGGCTGTCTGGAAAGTCTAGTTAATTATCAGCTCACCTCAGTGAAACTGCACGTAGTGAAAATACTTAAATAAAAAATTGAAAGTTGTTCTTTTTCCTCTTGTTTCAGGTACTGGGCCCACGAGTCACATGTGAGTTGCGTCCTACAAATGCTCTGAGCACCCCCTCGGGCCGTCTTCTTGATGCACACTCACGGCATCATGGCCAGCACTCAGGAGCGCCTGAGCCTGTCTTCCTCTCCCAACTCCATCGGCAAAGCGTTCTGTGAGGACAGAGACCTGGGGAGGTTCCCCGAGGAGCACCCCGCTGCCGGGAGCCGCCCGTCCCCGGAGCTGCTGGAGGACGTGCGGGAGCGGGGCTCGCTGCCGGCC